>CM042747.1:37236258-37261854 GCA_022496165.2 Catalaphyllia jardinei | reverse complement strand
TTGGCAGGTTGGCAGGTTGGCAGGTTGGCAGGTTGGCAGGTTGGCAGTCTGTTATTCTCTAGATATTTCAGTAGGGATTATGATGCAAGACGCTTTAGCTTAAAGGGAAATGGGACGAGACTACTCGGCCATACTGCCATGCCGCCCTTTTTCGTTCGGGATGACTTACCACTTGTCTAAGCCCGGGGTGTAAGTAACCCTTTAAGAAAAAACCGGCTGCCAGCAGACCAGTTGACAGATTGGCAGGATGGCAGGTAGGCAGGTTAGTAGGTTGCCAGGTTGGCAGTTTTGATGGCAGTAGATTGATAGGTTAGAAAATGTTTCGGTTGGTCGTTTCGCTGGTAGGTTTGGTTGCTTGGTTGCTTCTTGCTCGCTTGATTGTTGCCTACTTTATTGTTTGCTAATTTGCTTTCTTTTCTGAAAGGTTTGTTAATTCGTTGCCTGGTTTGGATGGTGTTGTGTTGGCGCATCATCAAAATCGTATTAATCTAGATTCCGTTATATTTTTGTTCAACTCACTCAAGGATAAAGTCCTCGCGGAATTCTGAAAAGCTGTTTGTTCACAAAAGCCTTCTCATCTCTTGGGCTCTAGGATACGCAGTTTACATTGTAGATGTGCTCGCTTTCAACAACAGAAAAGAATGGATAGTAAGTACACACCTTATACAACTGTTCGAAATCACTCGCTAGCTTTACACACTATTGATCGGTGACGACAAGTTTTATAACTGAATTACTTGGCCGAAATTAATAAAAGTACCATGTTTGGTGAGCCGCTGTTGTAACGGATACACCAGAGATATACTTTTCCAATGAAGTATAGCGTCCATACTGGCTCCCTTAATCTTGGTGTAGTGGTAAGAGCACTCGCCTCCCCGGCGTCATATGAGCGAACTTATTCATTCATTTATTTATTTATTTATTTATTTATTTATTTACATATTTATTTATGTATGTATAAGAAAATGTCAAAATCCCAATGTCTCGGGAAAAAATAGTGCATGGCTTCCATCACTGAGTTTCATGGAATTCGAAAGTTATTTTTTTTAGACAAGAGGTAACTTGATGTCAAAGTGTACGTTGTTCATTTCTCTGTAGTGGTGGACTTAAGGAAGGAGCAATACTCATTGTCTGCATTCTACATTCTCTATGGAGGCGTTAAACACAAAATGTATCAAATATGCGTTTTCTTTACAAATTGCTAACTGATCTTCTCAATCGTCGTAGCAAAACTCGCCTTTGGCTGTCTAAAGTAGACTCTCTGTGTCAAGAATTCTTAATAATGAAAAATTATTATTTTTGTATCATATTTACTGATAATAGGAAAAACTAATGCAAAACACTAAAGTTGTGATAAAACGCCAAAGAGGAACAACGATAATTAGAATGATGAAAAACATCAACGTTTTGCCAACCTTTCCTTATAAAGAACTTCAGTGAAGTTCTTTATAAGGAAACGTTTTGCAATGCAAAACAAGTAAAATAAACGATAAAACTGAACGACGTTTCGAATTCGTCATGACGCCATCTTCAAGCTCGAAAATGAAAAATAACCTAGCGAAAAATAATAATACATAATAACTAACTAAATAAAAATAAATAAATATTTTTTTGTTTTCTTGCATAGAGTTTATTCCTTATCTTTTTGACTTGAAAATGGCGTTATAATTTCGTGTTATAAAAAAATGTTATAAATTTTTGACACGCGACAAACGTAGCCTTAAGAATCAGAATCGACAAGATTTGAACATTCATAAATTTGACTAAATCTCTAAATCCGCAGGCCGCCTGCACAGTGGTTGCTGTTGTGCGCCATTTCTTTCAAACAGCAGTCTTTACGTGGATGTTAGTAGAGGCAGTGAACCTCTTTATAAAGCTGGTCAAAGTGATATCAACCAAGACCTTTTACATGACGTACCTAGCCATTGGATGGGGTAAGTAACTCTGGGGAGATTTTCAAAGTTTACACGCAGTTTACTTGATCTGCATGAAAATAAAAGTAAAAGAGCGTCAAATGACAATAAGAGAAATGGTCATATAAAAGGATACATATCGTAATAATGAACATATATGTGTAGAATAAATAACAATTATTCCATGAGGCCGCGTTGGATATGAAGTGATAAAATAACCAACAAGCGCGTAGCGCGAGTTGGTTATAACCACTTCATATCCAACAAGGGTGAATAGAATAATTGTTTTAGTAAATTCTCAAACTGGGTTTTGCCGCCGATTTTTATTTCCACCATTTTAGAAAGCGAAAAATTTTAAACTTGGCGCACTATTTTCCGTATGACGTAAAACTCTGACTATTGGCTCATAGTCGGAGTTTTTTTTAGCCAATCAAAAAGCTAGAAATGTAATAGTCCGAGCTGAGAATTTACTCAAATGGTATATTAGTCCTTTTTTACTGAATATCTGGACTGAAAAGAAAATCAGCAGTGAAATTTCCTGGGTGCAAAAGGCTAGATTTGATATTAAGAACAAAGAGAATTATCCTGGGATGCCGCCCTCTTGGGAGACAACAAGTACCAATTTATCGATCTAGATTTAGCCGAGCCCTGATAGAAAGTAATATTTTTAATAAGGCAATTATTTCTTTCAGGCATCCCAGCTCTGATTGTCGGTATAACGGCAGCTGCAAGAACCGAAACATACGATATGGGCCAAACTGTCATTGAGGACATCTGGTGTGGATCAGTTAAATTCGCCGCAAAAGTAGAGAGAGCCAGGTATGTGCTTGATGAAGTTAGTTATAATAGAATGAGAGTAACATTAGAATTGGGAAGAACAGTGTTTGAATATATACCTTCGTTTCTTTTCGTTTTTGTGTCGTTGCTTTTTGTTGTCCTTTTGTGTTAAGAGTCCTGCTTCCTTTATTTTGAATTAGTAAACACATTTATCATAAAAAAGATATCGGCTTCTAAAAGGGCACGCACTATCGCGAGAAAGTATGACTAGCAAAATATCGAAAAGTTAATACCTTAAACACATTTCTAGTGATGTGGTGTTTTGTTGCTGATGCTGTTCTTTTATTTGTTCGAAATAAGAATACACGTGTATTGGAGCTATAATGAGAGAGATATAACTGATCAAACCATTTCGTGTCAAATTGTAAGGACCCGTCCACTGAACGCTGAAGTAGTTTGAAAACGGAGATTTCACTCTCAGGCTGAAAATGCATCAAATGTTTTCAGTCCACAGTAAGCCGGAGGCATTTGAAAACGCGACAGTCATCCGTCATCATGTTGGAGGGAAACTCAGGGAGGGGTCAATATCATGCCGTTTTGTCCACACTAAAACCGTTAAAGCAGGCGCTTTCAAATTCCTCCGGTTTGAATAGTGTTTTGGAAATAAGCTCTATTTTCGACACTGATTAGTGTGAACAGTAGGTCTTGCCTGAGAAATCAAGCTCCGTTTTCAAATTTCTCCGTTCTGGTGTGGAAGGGGCCTAAAATTATCGATGACTTTATTTAATTCTGTCATCGTGACCTGGAGGATACTGCTAAAAACTGATAACAACAGGGTGCTCGTTCTTTCTTAACAATCTCCTTAGTGTCTTTATAATCGTGTTGTAGAAGCATTTCGCCCACACTGAGTGAATGAACTTACTCGTATTTTAACCAGAACTGCAGCTGCGAAATTTCCGTCATAGTGTAATTTTGATGCCATTGACAACCTACGTTTTAAACCTCAAACTTCAACGCGACCATTTCGCACCACTGCACAGCGCCGCAAATGATCCCCGACCGCAAATGATCCCCAGACCGCAAGATGATCCCCAAATTGGACCGTAAATGATCCCGAACCGCAAATGCTCCCCTCCGGAAAACGAGGAATGGCATGGAGTTTGTTCTTCGGGTCGAGGTTTCAATTTTTAACATAAACAGAAGCAGTCATAACTAACCATATTCTACATAGATATTCTGAATTTCCATCAGTGATAAAGAGTTCTTGGGATAATTACAGTAAAAGTTCTGCGGAATGCCTTGTAATCGGCTTTTGCCTATATATAGGCATACAACTTCATAACAATTTAACCGAAGAGAAAATTGTGAACCAATTAGTAACGTCAGTTCATTCACTCAATATCCTGCATCTCAATTTCCTCAACTAAGATATGTCTTATTTCCTGGCCTGCACTTTTGGTCATACCTTGGGTGCTACAGACTTTTCATGTGTGGTTTCCAGTTTTGGTCAATCACGCGAAGTGAAATACTTTTGTCAGTCGATGTTGAAAGTCAGTAGCGAGGAATTCTAACGGGATATCGTTCATGGTTGCAGTGGTGTAACCTATCCGTATCTCATGAAGCAAGACTTCTTTAGTCTGAGAATCTTACGCGAAAACAGCTTACGACTGCCATTCTACTTCTAGTTTGTAATGATATGCCGTTTTTCCGTTTTTCGGATTTTTCCCACGGGAAATGAAGATCGCTCAACATAGTATGTAAGTTGATCATTCAGAGCTCTTGATCAGATGCAGTACACGTTTTATGTATACTGTCAGTATGGAGTTTCTGGCTGCAAATTTCAGATGCAAACTGAAAACCAAACCTGCTTGTTGTGTTTGGGAAGCAGAATTTCTAGCTCATTGTAGAACTTAAAATAAAGGTCACAACATGTCGCGAACCGGCTCTTATTGTTGGTGTTAACATGTACATTTGTTTTCTATTTGTTTCTCGCGCCTTTAGCGAGAAATCAGATTATTTAACATGGAAGTTGCATCCAAATAAAATCTTCACAAGATTTGTATGTCTTAGTCATGGTAGCATTAAGCTATTATTGTTGTAGATCGAGCTTCTTGAGAAATGGTATTGCTCTCTACGAGTTTTGATTTTTTCTTGTAATTTTTCTGAAGAATTGTCAAGGGAAAATAAGATGAATTTGTCAGGACAACTATATTTAAATTACAATTTACGTTGTCAGAATATCGTTTCTTTATGTTTATCTAATTCATCATTTAGTTGATGAAAACAGATAAATACAACAATTAAAAATTAAAAAAATAAAAATAAAAAATCCGGGAACCAAACTCCATGCCATTGTCATTTTCCGGCGGGATCAATTGCGGTCGACATCGGGGATCATTTGCGGTCCAATTCGGGGATCATTTGCGGTCTGGCGATCATTTTGCGGTCGGGGATCATTTGCGGCGCTGTACAGTACCCCTCGATAGCTTTGTTTAATTTGAATATCACCCACGGGCGTGTTTCATCATAAACGAGTATGGACACTTTGTGCAGCAAAATAAACAACGATAGTAACGAACTCACGATTGTTCTCAAGATAGAGAAATAGAAAAATCTATATTTTGGGTTTTTCACTGTTGCATCTTATAGTTGCTGGTTGAACGGCAGTAAGTGGCTCTATACAGGACCGGTCTGCGCAATTCTTCTGGTGTGTATTCTCGTTAGATGTAGTAATGCAACCTCTTCTCCTCTCTGTTTTTAATAAAGAGCTCCATTATGATACGCTCATCATTTCAATTAATAAAAGTGATGTTTGATTGTCAATTTCCTTGCAAAGGGTCTATTGTCGGTTTTTAAATTCTTTTTCACCAGTTGACGGTAACAAGACATGTCAAGAGACAAAATCAGTTTAAAGTGACTTGACCGAGACATTACAAGAAAGTCTACATCTTCCAAGACCACCCAGCTTGTTTCCTTCTTACACTTTTACTTTATGCTATCCTGTCAGATATTAATTTACTGCAATAAGGGAACATGCCACTTCTTGTTTCTTTTTTCAGGTCAATCTAGTTTTCTTTGTTATACTGCTTAAAGTGGTGTTTGGAAAACTTGCCACCAAATATAGCAATGACCAGATGATGAAAACCAGGTAGGACATCAAGTAAATTTTTGCGTTAAATAATTCCCTTCTCTTGTATGAGCGAAATGACTACAAGAAAAAAAAAGAAACTTTCCAGAAGTGAGCTTCGGATCGAGGCTAGGAGAAGGTTTTACTGAAGTTGGCTCGAAAGGAACCCCGTGGATTTCTTGTGTGTATACAAATGCGACACTCGTTAAGAATTTAAAAGGAACCCATAGAAGAAACCAGAATTACATTTTGGCAGGATTGAATTTATTTTTACCAATATAAAAACTCTCTCTGCTAGGCACGTCACTGGACATTTTTACTGTAGTCGACAAACGAAGCGGTACATACGGGGTTTTCAACTCCAACAAAAAGAGACGACAACCCTCAGAGGACTACTCTCGTCACTGTTTTATTCAATTTCATTGGGGATTGAAAAGATTAACATATTTGTTAGAATGTTATCGAAACTGCGTAGTGACTTTTCATACACTATTTGTATAATGTTTGTTATAAATTAGGTTAATAAGTCATTTTAATTCAATTCACAGGAAAGGACTAAAGAGTGTGGCCGCCTTGCTTCCTTTGTTGGGTGTCACGTGGTTATTTGGGTTGTTCATAGAGTTTCATGAGGTCTTGGCTTACATCTTTGTTTTGTTGACGTCAACTCAGGTTCGTTGAACTATTCCTTTCAAAGATGAATAAGCAGTGATAACAGCTCTCGATTAAAGCCTGTGAATGGTCTTATATACGCCAAGTGAATGAGTCTTCGGTCAGCTCCTGTATCGCTCGCTTCTATTTCACCCTTTTGCTGAGACGGTTGATGAATTAGATAAAGAGGAAAAGTTTAGACGAGTTTATCGCGAGCAAAACTAAAACCATTCGTTAAAAATAGCTACTAGATGGGATTAATTAAGTGATACGCACTAAAATGTAATATAAAGAGATAAATTGTTGCTATATTTTTGAACTAAGAGCATTCAAGGCTTCTTATTTAATAAGACCTGCAAAAGAGGATGAAAAGTAATAGAAAATGATCCTCTATTACTCCCTTTTTCTCAACACTCCCGGGAAGGCTTTGGAATAACCAATCCGGCCCGGTGTTGTATTTTGCTTTAAGTGGGCAGCCCAAGTACCTTACGAAGTTCATTTCTTTACTCGCATTTTCATTCTCCACGAAAACATATCCAAAATAAACCATATCTAAAATAAAGGTAAGGAAGATTAACTTGAGACTAAGGCCTGTATGGTGGATTCACTCCCTCGTACAGTTTCCTCCATTGGACTTTACAAGAGGCTTTTTTAGAATTAGAAAAGATAACCTTGATATACGTTTTTTTGGAGGCCAGTTCTTGCACAGAGAAGGGTGTGTGACCACATCCCGAAATGCCTTGAAGTTCGTCAAAACTATAGTACCCCGGTGTGCGTCATATTTTCGACTCTTTTCATAGTGTTTGGAAATGTGCTCAAACGCGGTGACATATTACTTTCGAAGTTCATCATAAACAGCTTGGTCAGGATGGGTACGTGTATTTTTGGCCGTATTCTGATTGTTTGATTGTTCTCGTACAGGGAATTGTTTTCTGCATCTTCCACTGCATACTGGATGAGCAGGTTTGATCTTCTTTCTCCTCAAGTTTTTTTTTTTTTAAACCGGCATGATCCAGGGGTATTGTCCTTAAACATTCTAAAACTTTTGATTAATTTCCTTTGTCATATGCTAATATGATTCTGCTTCATAGATTTTGTATAAAAAGATATTGCTCTTTCCCCTTTAGGTGCGACGAACTATAACCCGCAAATTTAACAGGCCAATCCTACACAAGGTAATACTCCACAAATATTTGTTTGTTTGTGCCGCGATTCTCAAATGTACGAAAAATACTTTTACTGTTTAATTATTTTTATTATTATTTTTTTTTTTTGCAGAATGTTTTTCCAGACCAACGACGAAACGAGTACACAATAACCAGACCCGCCAAAATAGAGATGGTTAAGAAACGGAAGCCGAATGAAACAATGGACACATTTAAATAAAAAAAAGTACGAGCAAAAGTGGCTGCAACTGACTCCTTTGCTATAAAGTGTTTTCAACTTACCTGGCGAGAAACCAAGAAAATTCACAGGAACAAAAGAATCTGTTTTAATAATAAATAATTCATAGTCCAAAGGATTGGTTCGGGTCTAAAATGGCAGCGGATTCGTTGTTTCTTGGGACATCGATATGGCTGACGTGGCGTCATATGAAAGCACTAAATTATCAGCAACCTTCAATCGAGAGGTTATAGAAATTGTTTTTCTTTTATTATCTATTGAAGCAAAGAAATGTGATTTTAAGTGAGGCAACTAAATGAATAGGTCTCTTTTTTTTCTCAAAACTCAGATATTTTACAAAGATATGGAACAACGTGATATAAATGAACAACTTTTCTTTAAGTAATGTACAAAACCTTATTCCAGCTACTAACTGACCACCTAAATGTGGTCACGTGGTTTTATTTGAAGAGGGCAAAGTCTCAGTACGTGAGGCCTATAGCAAATAATTATATAGTGTAGGAATCTGCGACAAGAGGCCTTGATTTCATTCCTCGATGGTGCATGCTGCGTGTTTCATCGCTTGTGGTTCGTATCTCTTGTACATGTAGACATTGTTAATGCAATATTTCATTTAGTATCGAACCTATAAGACTTATCGGTATAAAGTAATGTATAAAGTACGTTTTATAGAGAAGAATCATTTTTATGCCTGCAATCAAAGTACATAGCAGTTTGTGGTTGACTGATATATGTTCTGCTGTGACTGATTAATTCTGCAATATCGTGTCGTGTCGTATTCGATCGGATCGTGTCGTGTTTTGTCTTGTGGTCGTTGTAATGCGCTGTCCAGCGTGTTTTAGGAAACAGAAGTTGTACGCATGTATACGTGTGGACACTATGCTTTGTTTTTCTTATTCGCGAGAGCTAGGAAAGTAAATGGAGAGCTTTATTCAACCTTTTAAATAACTCAGTGATGTCGATCATAAAATAGGTGAAACCCTGAGAAAGCTCGTAACACATAATTTACTCAAATTAGGCCAGGTAGAAAACCAGCAAAGTGTTTTAAGGAGTGTTAAGAAATACGCAAGTCTCCTGGATATATCAATAAAAGACATAAAAGCGAAAGCAAATCTGTCATTCATATCGTGAAAGGTTCAAAATTCATAGAAATCTGAAACGATGCGCGGTAGCCCCTCGAGAGACTCCACGCGCGAGAGATCTTTCAGAAAAGAAAGAGCCAAAAAGTGCCCTTTCTGCCCTTTTGTCCTGAATGGCCTCGTTTTGTCCCTTTTGTCCCTCAAATGTCCTTTTTGTCCTGTGTTGTGGCCTTTTTGTCCTGTGTTATGTCTTTTTTGCCCTTCGCATAAACGGTTAAAATTCGCTGGAACTGTTTATGACTCGAAATTTATCTTTAATTTAATACGCAACGACAGCCAGAAACACCAAAAGCGCCAGAAACGCCACATTTTCTCTAGGCGTGCGCTTGAGATCTAGACCTACTGTGTTTTGCTCCCAATACAAATGTATTTCAAACCAACATCTAGTGTGTTGTTCGATTCCTTTGTTAAGGGATTCCAGTCTTATTGTTCATTGCATCCTAATTTCCTGATTTACTTTGTGTTAACACTTGGTAGTTATTTTAATTTTGGTGTATTCATTTCAGATCTGTGGGTATTTCTTTTTTTTGTATTCGCTATAACTTCTGTCGCTAATAAAAGTATTATTCAAGAAACGCGTTGTTCGATAATATTTATTGTCGCGTGTTGACAGAAGTAATAAAGAAACAAGTTCGAAAATATTTTTTATTGTCGCGTGTCGACAATTTAATTGGCGCTCTGAACTTCTATTGTTGTCATTTCAATGGTAGAACGGCCCCATGGGTTTCTCCTTTCGAGTTATGCAAATCTAGTAGAGTTCAGTGCGTTACTAACGGAGCGGAAAACTCTAGCATTCAGCTAAGAATTAATTCTCTCTCTCTTGTCAGTAAGCTGAGAGATCAGATAAAAACTTAACAAGTATTTTCATGAACCAATCGCGCTTAAAAGAGCCCGGTTTCAAAAATTGGAGAACGTTTTCAAAGAAAGCTAGAGAACCTTAGAAATCATTACGCATTCAAAAATTTGCGCTTGTCAACGTTTCCCAATCACGGAGAGTTAAACAAGGGTTCATGGCAGCTTGCAGATCAATAACGTTGGTGAAAGCAATATGAAGGGAATGAACGTTTCGAAAATCGAACAAAGTTTTCAAGTTTCCAGCAAGTTCAAGTTGAATGAAGGAATGACGCTTTCGTTAAAATTCGCACGTAATAGATTTTTCCAATCAAAGTTCACTATTAGCGGGCAAGCCCAGGGAACCTTATTGTTTTTATAGTACAAGAGCGACGCTTTTTTTAGTACGGTGGAAGACACTTTACCAAGGCATTTCATTAGTATGGAGGAAGACACTTAATTAGTATGCAGGAAATCCACATTAGTATGCAGATACCTAGGCAGTTTGAATATTAATGATTTACCTAGGCCTACCTAGGCCTACCTAGGCCTACGCTAGGCAGTAATGGGGATAATTCCAATGAACACCTACTACTTACGGCGACCGATTCTCTTCTTCGAAAATTCAGAATTTGACAACTCGGCGTCGAACATCGAATTTTGAACGTCGAGATCCTTGACCAGTGACATGTCATTTCAAGTTACTTTTGAATTGCTTCGAGGAAAAAAAAATACACCTATAGTAATTTTAAATTTAGATCTTACAAAGTTATGGAGGGCCTCAAACGTCACTGCTCAGTTGCAAATTAAAGTCACGCCGAGTAAAAACAGGCATTACGTTAACCTCTAAAGTGAATGTTTTGAAGGACAATTGTCAAAGAATTAAGTTGAGCCAGTGAAGTAGGACATTCATGAGGGATACCCTCACATTACAAAGAAAACCTGCGCCAAGCGGAAAAACTGAAAGACTTGGTTAGGAAACATTTGTACTGTGCAGATTTGTTTGTCTCATTGCAATTGTCTTTGGTACACTGGCCAGACTCACATTCATTCTTGTATCAAACATTCTCCAGGTACCGGAATAACCCTCATTTAAACCAGCGCACGTGATAGAGTACTCATTCTGGGGATCTGAAAATTCATCAGATTAAATTGAACTTCAGACTGTAGTGGTCTCTTAAAAGTATGCCGGCGCGGCAAGGGTATAAAGAATATAGTTTCTGAGTCGGTTTGGCCATAAAAAAGGTATCAATTTTGGTGATTTTAGTCTTTAAATAGGGTATGGTCTTTGACTCTAGTATTGAATTAAGTATATCGCCATTGCTCGGGCCGTCTTTCTAATTTGCATATTCTGCGCATAGCCATGTGGCAAAATTCTTTGCACCGGGTAGGGGTGGTGATTTTTTTAAGTAAGCGTCTGCCAAAAAAAAGCATTGTAATCTCAGTCCTGGTTCTGATCTACGGAAAACGAATTACAATTCCCTTTTTTGTATATTTATTTCATACTATTGACCATACAGCGAAAATGTTGGTTGTTGAGATTTAACTTTGTTTTCTTTTCCGAGACGACACTAACTTACTTAACTCTCAAACCGAATAAAGTAACAAAAGTTCTTTTTCTCATGAGAAATTTGTGCAAAGCCGCCGGCAAAATCATGACAACTTCGGCTAGATGGAAAACGCAGGGCCGGAGTCCCGGGGTATGGGCTATGCGGTCTCGGGGTATGGAAAACGTGGCTTTGAACGAAATTCTGACAGCGGCGTACGAACCTTCCGAAATTGCGACGTTAAAAGGTATGAAACTCATACGGGGGACATAGGGAGCCCCATTCATATGCAACATTTGTCGTTAACCTTAGAAAGGAGGTCTAGAATCGGGCATTAGAACGATAAATATGGTATTGATGGTCGTCCCGTGTTTTCTGAATTTTCTTTGACTCCGTCACGTAAGTAAACATTGGAGAGGTTAAGCATGACGTTTACGGCAAACGGCAAACGGCAAACGGCAAAAATGAAACTTTCGCCGTCTGCCTTAAGCTCTCTGTACAGTAGAATCTAAGTATTTGTATTTGCAGTGAATGGTAAGAGACCCTTTTTTATTTTTGTATGATTTATATAAGGATTACAAGAAAAGAATAGAACATCAGAGCTACCCTTTGCCGTTTGCCGTTTGCCGTCTGCCTAAACTTCCTATTACAAATTACAAGTTATTTACTTTACAAACAAGTACCTGTAACACAAAGGCAAAAAACAACAGATCACATCGCTAAAGCTACCCTTGGAAATGTTTAAGACTTTGAAGCTTCCCCAATGATTCTTTAGCTTGTTATGTTAGAACTTTAGAACGAGGATCTAAATGACATCTGGAGAAGAGTCAGTCACAGCTTTGCTGGTCAGTTTTCGATTTTCTTCGGGCTTTGCTCGTCGGTTTTCGATTTGAATTTCTCTGACGCTGTATTATCTCCTTGCACAGTCTGTTCTCGTGACCAGTTAAAGTATTTGGTTTTGTTTACTTGATAAAGGGCACTTCCCGTTCTGTAGTCCGCAGAAATCCCCAACCTCACCCGTATGTGCAAATGGTGTTACGTGCGCTTGCCTCGGGTATAAATATGCAAATTACACGTTGAAAGTCAACAACACGGAGAACTTTCGAATGTCTTCAAAATGGAGACTCGAAAACCCGCATATTGAATAACGCTTTAGCGGTTTACTGCACAAATAGCACAGATTGTGATACATACAATGAATACATATGCATTTATGGACAGAACTTGGCGGTCATGATTGTCGAAAACTTCGCTGAAAATATGCAGGGAAAAAACAGTTTGCAAAATTCAGGATGTTACAAATCGCAGAGGGTAAACATGTTTATCATATTTATAGCTTTGTAATGCTAACGTTTCGAACTGAAGTGATATTGGTATGTAGATTGCGGATTTCCGATACATAACAATTATTCCATGAGCCCGCGTTGGATATGAAGTGATAAAATAACCAACGAGCGCGTAGCCCGAGTTGGTTATAATCACTTCATATCCAACAAGGGCGAATGGAATAATTGTTTTAGTAAATTCTCAAACTGAGTTTTGCCGCCGATTTTTATTTCCACAATTTTACAAAGCGAAAATTTTTAAACTTAGCGAATTTTTTTCCATATGACGTAAAACTCCGACTATTGGCTCATAGTCGGAGTTTTTTAGCCGATCAAAAAGCTAGAAATGCAATAGTCGGAGCTGAGAATTTACTAAAATGATAATATACTCTTGGTCACGCACCTGATACTGCTGCCGTGATATTGTGTCTAGAGTAAGCGATTTTAAATAATTTTTTGACGACTGCCAAATCATTTGCCCAAACTAAACTTTACATATTTGGAAAGACCTACACTTCCTTAATTTAAAACCTTAATGTTATGAAATTCGGTGATATGGCACATGGTCAAAATAACAATTCTTGCCACTGACCGACGAAGTTAAGGTTGGAGAACGCTTTGGGTTTGTTTACCGCAAAAAATTAGATTCATAGTCCAATATTCCTGAAGTTGTGGGTTTTGGACGAAGAAAAGTTATGCAATAAGTTCGTTACATTACAATTTTTCTGCGCAGTGGTTACGGCATGCGAATCGAATGAAAATGGTCGACTTTCAGCCCAGTTTGGGACTCACTAAGCTGAGTCTGGAGGGTAAATCGAATTTTTTTTTTTTTTCGGAAAGACAAAACTGTTTCGAGGGAAGAAACACAGACTGTTTGTATTCTTGCTGGCAGCTAGCTTCATACAAAAGGGGAGCTAAATTGAGTTTTCAAGCCTCGCCGAAGATTTTGTTTGATTTTGTTTGATTCTTGTGGGCGTTTGCTCTTAAGAGAATTCCATGCGTATATAACGAATGCAGAATATATATCGCAAGGCTTAAACTGGCATATCATATCGCAAAAACCATTGAGGATAATTTCGGATTCCGAAACCGAATTGGCGAGAGTGGCACATCGCTAGACTTAGGAAGTCGAACAAGAAGAAAGCAAATTTTTTTGGCCTTGAATCTCCAATTCCCACCTATACTGGCTAATTTTGTAAAATGCAGGTACAAAGATTTGAGGCAGGGCTTAAACTGATACTATTTGCAAACTTATTAACAAGACAATAAGATTTCTTAGGGAAAACGCAACTGTGGCACATTGTTAGACGTGAGAAGACGCTTAAAAAGAAAAGAAAATAGCACGGGGTTAATTCTCTGAGTAACCCAAAGTCGCATTCAAAAGGATTTTCACGTGAATAAGGCATTTAAAGATTCGACAGGGGTCCAAAGCTGGCACCTCTTAAATACTCATTATTTGTTTCCAAGGCCGAACAATTGGCTGTGGCACCTCGGAAAAGGCGTGAGGATGCGAAATGCGATTTTCGACCCGCGCATTGTAAAATTCGAAAGAATCCCACGCGTAAGTGTAAAAATCTAACAGAAGGCCTAAACTGGCATCTTTCAGAAAACCATTATATCTTAAGCATAAAGGTTTATTGCTCGTAGACTCGTGGGCACTCAAACTTTATTTTCCGCGTCTTAAATGTTATGATATGTTAGACATCGTCTCAACATCTCGTCTGCAATCGTGAATGTCCTTTTTGTGCTTTGTCTTTTTATAATCTCGTTATTACACAAGGTGTACGATGGAAGTCGAGGAACTACTGCATTTGTCCGCTCCAGAAATTCTTCCAGCAATATTGCAGAAAGAACACGAGATTTTTAATCTGTAGTTCCCCAGTAATAACCTTGATTTCTTTTGAGGTGTGTGCGTTGTTTCTTTAGATTAAGAAGTAATATTTACTCTCCTTGGAAACAGTTACCTGTCATTGGCTTCCTCAGTCTCACATACGTATTTGAATTAATTAATTTTGATCCGATTTCTTGCACCAATCTGACCATTTTCATTTCTTTACTAAGTTAAATAGAAAATTCCCTCAGATTAAAGCAAGGTCGCAAACATCAGCAACTAAGATAGTTTTAAATGTGACGTGATTTTGACACAAAGATTTAGAATATTTGCAGCGTCAATCGTGCTTGACAAATCAAGCAAACGAAAAAGTTTCGTTTTTCCCTCTCTTTTAATTTTCGAGTTAGATTTTCACTTGTGCGAGCAAAGCAAGCGTAAAAGGATCTAACTCCATTGTTTTTTTTTTGTTGTTGTTGTTTTTTTTTTTGTTTGTTTCTTTGTTTTGTTTTTTTTTTTTTTTATTTAGGGCTGAATTGTGTTCATACGCTGTAAATTTCAATGGCACTGAGCTGCAATTTCCTCGAAATTTGACCGACGATCATGGAAAACTGGTAGTAGATCGCAAATAAATGAAACTGCAAACCTAAACCTCAGTGACTGGGCAATATTTAGTTAAAATATCAGGACATTTGAAGTACTACCAGGCAGCTTTTTGCCTCACTGGATTTGGATTTTCTTTTCTTTTCTTCTTTTTTTTTTTTCTTTTTTTTGAGTTTAGCCAAAAAAGAGAAAACTGTGTTTATACTTAATAAGGGCTTTCCTGGCTCGAAAAGAACAAGAGATAAAAATGATCACTATGTCTCAAGAGCCAATAAATGCAATTACGGTCGAGAAAGATCCACAACGATGTAAACGTCTGAGTAGCAAGAAGCGAATGAGTGTGAAATCTCGGATTTCCGCGAAGTAAAATCTGAGCTTTCGGCACCATCGCTAATCGTTTTAGTGGTTGTCTGCCGTTATATTAAATATTTCAAACAAACTTACTTGATTCCTTTAGTTATTTACTTAGGCCTCCAATCTGACAGAGCCAATGGGAAGTCGATTTTTTCAACGTGGCCACGATTTCTTTGATTTTTAGTGCCAATCACTCTTGATAACTGATCAAGTTAAACCAAAGAAAACAACAATCGTGAGGGAGATTTAGATACCCGGTATTCATTAGCATAGATTTTGACGATTTTAATTCTCCATTTACTCCTTAGTTTAATTTCCGATCAAGAAGATATATCAAACACTCGAGTCGATGTTTCGATCATCGGCCATCCAAACACCTCACATTTCGTGAAAAATTCTCCGCAGCGAGTCGTACTTTCAACTGCTCGGATATCACGATGACACGCTCTCTCTTGTTTGATATCATTAACTAAAACACTTAAACAAAAGCAACCGACTATTTTGTACTTCTTAGTGAAAGAAATCGACCTTAAATAAAAACCAATATCCTCCCAGATTGCATAAGCTTATCGTTTTCAGTTGGACCGGCTGTAACCAGTTTCACTTAGTTCGAGAGTGAATGCGTTTTTTAAGCCATGGGACCTCTACTCACGAATTGAATATACTCCGAACGGCCCAAAGTCTTGTTTAAATTTTTACCCTTAGATGTGACTTGTTTGTCGGGGCTGATTCTGCAACGCTGGCGCGTGCAAGAAAACGGCAGCAGCGCAAAAATGTGCTTCCGAAAACGGTCGCTCTGCCAGCTGTATAACACAGGATTTATAGCAGAATTGAGAGTAACCAAGACGATGCTGGTTGTGTGTACGGCGGAGTAAAGCTGCTGCTTGCTGAATGAAGAGAAGAGGTATGCAACAATGTTAGGGATCCAACAGATGGAGTAAATCACACTGACTGTGACCACGAGACGGGCAGATTTCTTGCAGTAACGCAACTTGCTTTGTTGTGCCATGGTTGACGTAGATGTGGGACGAAACCACAGCTTGTACACAAGCTTAGAATACAGGTAAATCATGATAGTAATGGGTACAACACCATAAACAATGGCACCTAGGGGGCTGTGGAATTTCACAAAATTAGCAGTAGGCCACTTAAACAAACAGAAACTGCTGATGGGATCATACCGCGCGTACATGAAAAGAGGCATGTTCCATAAAACGGCTAGCACCCAGACTAGTACAACAATATGCTTGAGCTTGGTAGTTGTTATCTTCTGGCGTTCATCGTAAGGGAATTTAATGGCGAGATAGCGTTCTAGGGCGATGCAGACGAGGGAGAAAGCAGAAGCCAGGGCACCGACCCACACAAACGGCTCACCTGTGATGAGCTTACATACAACGTCGCCAGCTGTCCCTTCCGGGTGTGGAAATATCAGGGTGAAGATGTAGCGTGCCGCGATGAACACAGCTACAGTCATGTCGGCAGCGGCTAGATTCACCAGGAGATAGTTGATAGGGGTACGCATTATCCTGTTACGAAGAACAACCGCACAGACCAGGCTGTTACCAACCAGGTCTGCGATTACCAGGAAGGAAAAGGCGGCGGTGATGCCTATCTGGGCTGCCTCAGAATGCTTGTACAGTGACATCTTTGTATTTGGTTCCTCTGTAAGCTGTGGTATAATAATAGTATAGCATGTAATAGGTGTAGGATGTTATTAAACTGTTCAGCTTAGCTGATATGGTGCCTCCAGTTATTTAGCTTGATGGATCTCGAGTAAATCGGAAGAACATTTCAAATTACTATTTTTTGCATCATAATAGTGAATGAAGGGACAGTTGTTCATTTTGATGAGAATACTTCAAACAGTGCCAATTGCGCTTGTTTCACCGATTTTTTTTTTTTGTCAAACAATATACGTCTTTTTGTTTCGACACGCTGATAAAACTGAACATTTATACTTTACTTACGTCACTGTTATAAACATTACGCGATTCTCAAGCCGAGTCAGAAAAGATGATAAACTGTAGGTCGTTAGCCTAGTTTGGTGAATTGTTTCGTTCGGTAAGCAATACCATTGATGAATATATACAATAAAAAATATTGCTTCCCTGCTCTGAAATCATAATACGTATCCTGTAATCAAGGTGTGATGAAAAGTTTAAAAGTAAAATATTTAATTTAAGTCAAACGAGGTGACACTCTACAATTCTCTCGAATCGCAATTCTTGCTCATTTAGCACAAATCAGAAAACTGGAAGTGTGTAAGATAGAATAAATTTTGTTGGTGAAACTTTTCCTTTATTGGACACTATAGAGTTAAGGAGCATCTTTTCATGAACATTGCTAGCTTGCACTCAGTGTCAACTTAATGAATTGCAGCATGTTCATCTCGCAAGTTCAAACGTCACAATTGAGATAAGAGCTTGCATTAACATGTATGGCACTACGTATTTTAACCCCCTCGAGACCCTAATAGAGCGAACCCCTTTCAACAGTGACGTTATTATTGCGACTAATAAAGTTGGGTGAATGGAAAGAAATATTTCACTTTTAAACTTTTATTACGCTCTGAGTACAGGAAGTTGTTTTGTGTTTTAAATCAATACATGTTTTACGACTTAGTCACGGTTCGAGTTTAGACTCCGAACTTCAAAAGGCCATAGCTAGAGTAAATTAAACGAAAAGATTGCGAGCAACTTAGAAACTGCTCCACTTTAAGTTTAACTTAATTATTTTTTGAAGACAATTTTTCCGCCGTCGATTTGGTAACTGTATGTGTAAATAAACAGACAGAACGCTCTTGGGCTTGGAAGTTTACCCGGCGTTGTCAATCTAGAAGTTTCCTATTTACGCGAGATGTCCACTAAGACCGAGCCACGTCAAAATATGTGGCACATGATGAAAAATCTTTCTTTTTTTTTTTTAAATATATATTTCGCACAGATATAGCCTATGGTAGGCCTAGCAACGTGATGGGCTTATTTTTGTTGAAACAGTTTTAAATCTGGTGCAAAAAATCCTTAATTTTTTATGGTCTAACGTCTGGGCAAATACATACGAAATTTAGTGACTAATTCCTCACCATAAACTTCGCTCCCTTCACTCTGCATAACAAAAACACTCCAAGAAACTTATTGTTGAGGGGCTTACAAGTCTTTTGAGACGAATTATACTTCTGTGGGTGAATTTTAAAGGTCACAATAAGCTGCTTAAATTTACCAAAATTCGCTTCCTGAAAATTCTTAAGAGCTAATGCACAGAAATATCGAACAAACCGTGGCCAAGACCAAAACTTAACTAACCTTTTTTTAGAGTTTATAGAGAGGTACTTATGAGTTTTCAATGGTGTTAGGGTTCGTTTTTCTAAATGCGACCTTCTTGCAGGGATATTTGGGAAAATGGATTTTGTGCTCTCTCTGGCCAATAAATGGCAGAATAAATTAGCACAATATAGCATTGCAAAAACGTCCTCGCGTTCATAGTTGCTGTGTCTTCGGGAATCAGATACTAAAGAGAAAACGTTTTTGGCATTTAATATATTAAAATTTTGCTTGGGTTTTTCAGCTTTGAGAACTGGCACCAAAATCTGAGAATTTTCTCTGAATTTCCAACTAATTTGCATATAATGAGGGTAACGAAACACTGACAAGTAAGTGAAAAGCGGTTTAATAAACTGTTACTTCAAAAAAACCTGTCTTCATAGCAAAATATTGATTTAATTAAGGCTTTTAATTCGGTTAATCTGGTGCTGCGATGGATGTGGTGATAGAGGAGTATATTATATAAAATCATAAGACAAATTTCAGTTTATCACCGAGACTCTAAAAAGGTCACCTGGTCATAACTGGTGCAAACTTTATGACTGTACAGAATATTTCATGAACTGTAATAAATCATCCTTTGAACCTGAAATGAATGCTTTTCTATAAAACCAATGATTGTATAAAGTTTCTGAATATGTTCATAAACCTCTCAGAAATAACTATACTGTCAGAATCACGACCTTTTAATAGTTATGTTGCTAGCCTGCAACGCATGTCGGGTTCAATGATATACCGTCATCATTTTTTTTTCACGTGTAAAGTGTTTGTTAGTTGATCCACGGAATGACATATAATTCCTAAGACGCGGTTGAAAAATTAATTACAAATAGATTATTCCAAGCGAGCCTTCATTGTATCTTCACGGCTTTTGGCACTCTCACTCTGGCCTCTTCATATAAGCCCCGTAAACAGGACTGGCTCGGTTTCCGAGATCTCACTTCACCGCTCGGCTCTTTTCTTCATAAAATTTCGATTTCGTACAAGAAGCCGGGCTGGCCCGGGTACCGAGATCTCGGACTTTGAATACTCCAGCCTGGGTGACCGGGACGAAACCATTTTTTTTTTTTTTTGACAAAATAGCTTTGCTTTGGTTGTCTTGTATGTTTTTGCACTTCAATGGTAGTAGTAAAGTTACAAGAGTCTACAAAGCCGTACAACAGTCGTGAATAATGCAAGATTATGTTCCACCATTTTGGTTTTGTTTCTTGAATTTTATCCCGGTCGACCGAGCTGAAATTTCCCATAGAAACAAAAAAAAATGCATACCTATCGGTAAACAAACCAGCCCGGTTACCGGGCTCATATGGAGAGGCCCTAAACACCAGAAGAGGAGAGAAAAACAATGAGCCTAGTCCTTTTGATAAATTTATCAAAAGAAAACAAAACGCCGAATAATGTCTATAGATCAACCCATTTGCACTACACAGACATGGGTGCACTTTCTAATGGTCACTGCATTGGAATTTGAAGCTAAAGCAATATAAAAGTAGCCGATTACTGAATTTGAATCCGGCCTGAAATAGGCCTTTTGTATCAGAAAACCAGTTTATATTAATTGCACGTCTTTACACCCGTGTAAACATTCAAACTGAATTATTACATCGATCAAATTGTTTTTAATTTTCGCGAAAATATCGTGAAATTTACATTCGACAAAGAAACTTGTTCACCAAATCATCCAAAAGGGAGTAAAGTGGCAGAAATGAGCTTGGACTCTGTATGATAATCACTTAAATTTCTAATGTTTTAAAACGAGAACAGAGGTTTTGGAATGAGCAATTCATGGAGAGGACGAGAGGATCGTCCATGCTCCTCGCTCGCCTTGGTGTTAACGGCGATCTTGCTCAGAAAGGAAGCAGATCTTACTAATTTTGCACTGATTATTTCCCTACCTATTAAACCGGTACCCATTACCCTTCCCTCCCAACTTAACGACGCTAACCAAGAGATCATAAACTTGCCAAAAGATTACGATAGCCACAATCATTGAAATAACCGCCATGCATCGACCTGCGAGGAAAAAATAGCTGCTTGCAGGGTAAAATCGAATAAACACATCAAGATCCAACTGTTTTAATCCGAGTTTCCCAAGTGGCCACAAATTGTGAGGATAAATTAAATAAATTTGTTATGGTACTAGAACGCATTTCCTAATCTTAAAAATGTCATTTCCATCGGTGGAAGCGTCACGGACTGACGCTACCCTGACCCTAAGCCGTGACTCTTTACCGTATGAACTGAGTTACACTTTCCTTAACAAGATCTGGCCCGAAGCATTAAATGGAGAATAGCTGGACGGCATGTAAAAAAGTCATCCTTTATAAACTGTGAAAGAGAGTTTAGCACAACAATTTCATTAAAACTTGCGTGTTTGCGCGTAGGCTTAAGTGTCGGAATATGCTAATTGTTTCCAATTTCAATGAAACTATTCAATTTTGGAAGATTTTTTTTAAAGCACTCGCTTAAAACCCTGACCAATTTTTATATGACGTGTAAGGAGATCATTTAGACACGTAATAAGCAAAAACCGAGCCCGATTAAACAATGGCCACATATCGAACATTCTATTTCATATTTGCAAATGGTGCTTTATACACCTGATCCAACAAGCCTGTAAATATGCTAGCTTGCGTTTGTGGCCTTGTTTAACGTTTCTCGAGCTGAAAATCACTTACATATTAATATCAAGTGGGTGGGGACTGGAAAAGAGTGAGTTGCCATGGGAGCAAAATGTTTTATAGCCGTAGATGTGTTTTCTGTAGAACTTGTAGCTTGCTAAGTTTCAATGGTCTGCGCTGCAAATTGGCTAAGGTAGCTCCTTTTTATACACATGATGTAATATTGGGTTGAGTGTATGACATCATCAGACATCATCAGACATCTCATTTGCATACTTTACACATTTATCTCCGGAACTAATGCAGGTATTTGCAAACGGTAAACGGCATTTTCATTCTTTCATAGAATAATTCTTTGTGATTTACCTAAGAAAATCAAGAGATAAAAATTTGATCATAGTGGCACTTTAAATGCGAATGCCACTATTTACGCTAATTATCCCGCTATTTTCACCATCAAGAGTGCGAAAATCAATTTTGTCAAATAATTCAAAAATCCTGTCGCATTTTGATAAAGAAACCCCAAAACCTTTGAAACCTTGTTAATTCCTGGTTAAACATTGGAAGTTAGCATAAGGGTTTTTAACCCTGGCCGCAATTTTTGCATTTTACTATATTTTTCTGTGCATTTGTTCATAAGTGTTTGCTCAGTTCTGGCAAGCCGTATAAATACCGTCTTCTCAGATCAGAACCTATTATCTTTCAAACATTTTCTTAACCGTCAATATGCCCCAGCTAAAACTGGAGAAGACACGAGTGCCTTTACAAGCAGTTTGTTGCCAAAAATATATGAAGGATAATATACACAATATGTGGCGAAAATATCCGAAAATGTTTAATTATTTGTGGGGATTATCTCTTCCTCAAAGCTCGCAGATTTCCTCGAGCTACGCTCTCGCGGAAAACTGTCCGCTTCCCGGAACAAATAATGTCCACGGACAAATATCCCAGATTTTAAAACACCCATTAATTTTCGCGTGATTTTATTGGCTACTTCACGTGATGTAAATCACCGGACAGTTATCACGCAATAACCCCCGCCTGCGTTGATATTTGTCCTCCGATTGTTTCCGTCGACAAGAAACATAGTCAACACAAGAATTTCAAGTTTTCTTTTCTCTTATCTAACATGGAAGGAAACCCAACTAGTGTCTAGAGTCTAGCGATAGTGACATTAAAAAGCTGATGACAAGTGCTGTTCCGAAAAGTACAAAAAAGTCACCAAAATACGCTCTCAATGTAGACTTACAATATTCAGTCCCACGTAAATGTAAACCGATTCACTTTATAAAAAAGAGATTTAATACAATGTGATAACTAACTATAAAATAAACCAACCGTTCACGTCCAATTTTAGCGTGGAGGAAGGAGAGAAAACTTCCAGTCGCTCTTGAAATTATGGAGCAAGCAGCATGTTGAAACCTTTTTTTTTACGCAGAAGCCAGAAAAATCGGGGGAAGGAAAACCATACAGTCGCAACACTATAAAAGCCAATTCGTTCCGGGCTGGACAGAGTCAGTTTTTCTGGTTTCCCTCGAAGAAAACCGTTTTCCATTATTCGGGACAAGTACTCAAGCTGGCAAACGAAGCTCTAGATCCATCTAAACGATCTTGCGCTATAGGGATTGATTTCTTTCACAAAGTACAAGTGTCCAATTTCCAGCAAAGACCTTGAAGTCCCCTATGCAGCAAATCAGCTTGGTCTGAATGCTCCGGAAAATTTTGCAAATTCGGCATGGTTTAGCACAATTCTCTACTTTGGAAAGAGAGGCCGCGAAAACCAACGCGAAATGAAACCCGGTGACCTTCAGCTCAAAACAACAACAAGCCGGCTGAAGTACTTCTCCCAAGCGAGAGAGCGACGAAAAATCAGTCCACCTTCAACTGCTCGAAATTATACACATTCTGTGTTTCATGGATGTAAATTCTGAGACTGAAACACATTTCTTTCAAGTCAAGTTTTTAAACAGCACGTAGGAATATATGAACCAAAAGCGCCAAGTTTTCGAGTTTTTGATCCAAGGGGCACATGACAGCTTGTCAAATTTGGTCCAATCACAGTGGAAAGAAAGTTAGCTAAACCAATCATATTTACTTTGCTCCCCCACGTCAATCCCGCGCATTCGCCATCAGATTACCACTGGCTTTGTTACCATGTTTACGAGCGGTTTAATAAACCCTTCTCCAAAATGGCGGCCGAAAATTCAAATAAGTCAAAATGAAAACACTATTACAACACTAGAAAGAACACCTTTACTTTAGTAACCCTGCAAAGTTTCAGCATTTCAGGTGCAATATCAGCTGAGAAAATGCAGGTCGAAAATTGAGAAATTTACAGACGTTTGTATGACTGGGGGTATAATCATACTGCACTGCACTGCACTACACTGCACTGCACTGCACTACACTACACTGCACTGCACTGCACTGCACTGCACTGTACTGTACTGTACTGTACTGTACTGTACTGTACTGTACTGTACCGCACCGCACCGCACCGCACCGCATCGCAGTGTACTGCACTGCACTACATTGTACTGTACCGCACCGCACCGCACCGCACCGCACCGTGCCGTGCCGCGTCGCGCCGCACCGCACCGCACCGAACCGAACCGAACCAAACCGAACCGAACCAAACCGAACCAAACCGAACCGAACCGAACCGAACCGAACCTTACTGCACTGTACTGCACTGCACTGCACTGTATTGCACTGCACTGTACTGTACTATATTGTACTGCACTGCACTGCACTGTACTGCACTGTACTGTACTGTACTTTACTGTATTGTATCGTATCGTATTGTATTGTATTGCATTGCATTGCATTGTATTGTATTGTATTGTATTGTATCGTATCGTATCGTATCGTATCGTATCGTATCGTATTGTATTGTATTGTATTGTATTGCCTTGTATTGTATTGTATTGTATTGTACTGCATTGTGTTGTATTGTATTGAGACAGTAAGACAGTAAGACAGTACGCGCATTTTCATTGGTCGATAGGTGTGTTTAGATGAGCGTATGCAAACACGGTTGTCACGTCACACTTTTTGTGTTTCCGTGGCACCATTTGAAACCATTTTAAAGCCGGTAGTCTAACTCTCAAGTATAAATATTAAGGAAAATGAAGGAAACTTTTCCGAGTTTTGATTTGGGGATTGACTATTTCTTTCCCTCTGACCCGTGGACAGAAAGCAAAAGAAAGAAGAGCAACAGCGCTTTGCACGCCTCGATATTAGTGAGCTAGACGACCTCGTCGAGGGAGCTCAAGCGAAGACAACATAATATTATGCAACAAAATACGCAGTAAACGTTTTTCAAGGTAATTTCTGCATTTAATTACTACAATAAAATTCTCAAAATCACATTCTGTTTTTTAAAAAAGATGCACAACAAAATTAAACGCGAACTATATCTACAGCCTGCGAATGCAAAATCTGTTCAAATCAAATTTTACACGGCCGATCGGTTGCCGTGTTTTGGTTGTCATATGTTAAAAAAAAATGACCATTAAAACTTGGAAGAATGTACCAGACAGCTCACCAGAATGATATATTTAATGCCCTTTGACCTAACTGCATAAACGCAACCTTGCCTGCTTGTGCTGTGATTCCAAACCAGCAAAACTTCACAAGACACGATGAGCCATTCAACTCCTCAATTCTCTTCTCGGGCTGCCAAATCGGGCAAGTTCGCATTACTTTCAAGAGCGATCAAGCACAGTGATTTCATCTTGAAATTCCTTCCTTACAGAGTCGTAAATATTTTGAATATTTCTTCTGTTTTCACCGAACTTTAGGCATTTCGCCCAAAGATTTAGGAGGATTCAAAGTTGATATCGCTTTCATTCACACAGTGCTCGCTTGCTCCCTGGCGAATTTGGCAAAAATTTTGACTTTTGTAACGCGAACTTTCATTGGTTCGTGCGTTATCAGATGCGCATTTTGATTGGATAGTAGAAAAGATGATTGTCTAAAGCGTGTATTGAGAAAATCTTTTTAGATCAAGAAGTTAATAAACAAAATTTCCCTTCATTTGCCCAATTAATTTTGAGAAATATTTTATATAAGCAATAGAAAACATTTTTCTTGTGTTTGCATAGCCTGATATAAACACGAGAGGGGTTGGGAGAATTCGAGACAGTTATGCAAACCC
>CM042747.1:37211934-37234952 GCA_022496165.2 Catalaphyllia jardinei | reverse complement strand
GAAACCATTGATTTATTCATGCATGTCGACACAAGCAAAATTTTCACGGGGAATTTAAATGGTTTCTTAGTTACGTTTAGCACAATTTTCACATCTTACCTTTGAAGAGTGTCATTCCGAACTTTGTGGCGTGTTTGGTATTCCTCGGAATGGCATTTTCTTTTATTAAATCAATTTCCTCTTCAGATACATTGACAAAGCGCGAGGCGGCTATTTTGAAAATTCGTCCTCCCGCTATAATCACCTCTGCGGAGGTGATTAAAGCGGAATATGAAGCCATTCTCGGCCAATGAGAGCGCGAGAATTTCTATAATCACCTGAGTAATTATACTAAAGATTATTATATGCTAAGAGCATGATATCAGTAGTATAGGAGTTGGGGGTACGAGCGCATTTTCCATATTGTTGGAGGTTCTAACACTTTTTTATCCGCGCTGGATTTCTCATCTATTTCTCCAACAATTAATCAACTGCTGGAAAAACTTAATGCTTAAACTGAATAATAAAATATTTATGAATCAAATGTTAAAGAAATAAATATAGGAATAAAATATTGCAATCTTGAAAACAAAACCTATGACCTAAGTCTGGTACCACAACCCGGGACATCGGTCTGGAACCAAAACCTTGAATCATTATTGGGAAAAAATATATAAAAATATATAAAAAATATAAATTATTTTCTATATATAATATATAATGAATCTGTTTAAACCAAAAAAAATGTAATATTTGTAAAGAGAAATGCAAAACATGTTATATAAAATGTTGGTGTGGTGGTGAGTTTTGTTTGATGATGAAATGTTTGTTCAAACATATTCAAGATTGTGGAACTTATGAGATGACCATGAAAAGTAAAGGATTTTTTTCCAATAAAACAAAAGCTGAGATTTGTGGATGTAAATTTGGAAGAGTATTAAATATAATCTTATATAATAATATAAGATGACTTGCAACACTAATATTCATGGTGAATTAAATAGTATGGGAGAATGTAATTGTCCTTTTTGTGATCAACAATTAGTAGAAGTTTGTAAAGCAGTTGAGCAATGTTGTAGTGAACAGGATGTCGAAACTGTAAATGGTATGAATACCTGTATGAATTGTGGTTTAGTTTATGGTTATGATTTTGTCATGGAGCACTTTAACTTCTATGACAAAATGTATTTGATACGACAAAAATCAATATATCATCGAAAATACCATCTTGATAATGTGATGAATGGTATATCTTTTGAAAATAATACTCATTTAACTCATAAACAAAAGGATCAGATTCATAAAGTATTCATTGAGATTGATAGTGTTCTTCATAAGGTTAATGATGGGCGTAAACGGATAATAAGTATTAAATATGTTATCAAGCAATTATTCAAGATGCTCGGGCTTCCTTACAAAAATATCCAAGTAACGAAGTCGAAGAGGACAATCAGATATTATAAGCAATTTTGGAAAAATGTTCTATCATTGGTTGGTGACAAAATTCAGTTGATAATTAACAAGTGAATTTTTCATCGTATTTACTGAGATACTTATCAATAATGGGACTGTTGTCTGTCACATAATCATCAATGTTCTTCATTGTATTATGAATTTGACATGAATTGTAATTTCCACTTCTCATCATATCCCTTATCTCATTCAGATGTTGATAGCTTTGGTAAGCATAAGTACAATTTTGTATCTTGAGATCAAGGGCTTTATGCTTCATCCAACCTTGAATCAGAAGTGCTGCTGTACTGATTGCAATCAAACTGATGCCACCAGTCGCTATGCTGCTTGCTAAACCTCCAGATGCAAATATGATGGATAATGAATTCCCCAATAATTTCCATTGTTTGAAACGTTTCAATGCCAGCTTGTAAGCAAAACACTTTTTATGATATGCTCGGTAGTAAGATTTTAATTCTTCAACCTGTTCTTCTGTTAATTCATCTGAAATGTGATTCCAGTTTAATATGCTTTTTCTCGACTCTTTCATATATATATTGTTTAGATATTTTGGTTAAAGCGTGTAAATATTGGATGTAAAATGTGCTGTGTCCTACTCCACGAAGACGAGTTGAATTTTATCTAAAAGAAAATTGAATATAATCACCAATTTCGAATTTAAGGACAATGTTTATAATGAATGATGTCCAGTTTGATTGGAAGTCGAAAGATGAAATAAATACTGGTGTGATTTGTTTATGGATTCTGAATGTGTCACTATTTTCTTTATAATAATCAGTGTATGTAATGTGATAATAACCACTAAGTTGTATTTCTATTGCTTCATTTATTTTTGACATTATGGGGTATTTATTGAAAAGATTGAATTTAACATTTTTGTGTTGTTGTGATTCAAATTATGTGTGTAATAATAATATGTTCATTCTATAATAAATATATCAAATTGTGATTTTGTAATAACATCACTATCTTCAGTACCATCAGCGACTCCAGTTATCTTACTGCCTTTCATATCGATTGGTACCTCATACTTTATGAAAGAATTATCATAATAGTAAAGACGATCCCAAAGATTTACTGATACATTATTGACTTGACCTTTAACACTATAAACAACGACATAAATAGTAGTTTGGGGATCAGTTTTACTTTTCAATCTTATGTCAATATCTAAATCATCAAAACTGGGAAAGATGATGTTCTTTGATAATTGTATTGTGCTTCTTGTACTTGTTTCATTTATTTTTTAATTTATTTTGATCACTGATAGAGTTCCACTTGATGCATTTATCTCATCAATTGTGATACCATCTTCAGCATACATTCCATAGACCATTGTGTAAGAACCTTTTGGTAGATATACCAAATCAATTGAAAATCTGGTACTATAATAACCTATACTTGAATCATAATCAATTTTGAATTCATAAGCTTTTTTACTCACTGAATGAAAATGTTTATTCTGAACTCCAATTTTGTGAAGGTCATCATCGTCTTCTTTGAACTCATCATTGTCCATCACTGTTTTAAATACATTTTCTTTTTCAATTGTCTCAATTGAATTCTCTTCTGATTCGTTTTTTTTTTTCTTATCAATTATACCATCCATAATTGTATTATTATCAACAATTGCATTGGAGACAAATTTTACATTGGCAGCATATGTGGCTTGGTGATCTTCTGGTTCTTTTACATTAATGATACTATGATTTGCCATATCTAAATCACCTTCCAAAGCCTCACTACCATCTTTTGGAAGTAGATCTGATTCATTGATTGCTATTTCACGCATTACGTAATCACGTGTTTTCTTCAACAATTCAAAATTAACTGCTTTATGCTTTATTTGGTCATAGTTAGGACTAGGGCCGTCATCTTCAACAATAGTCTTTAGATTATCAATATCATTATTACTCATATTTAGAGCTCCAGTCATAGCTTTACTTCCATCTAATTTCAAGACATCAGTATCTAGTTTGGGTAATTTACTAATTTCAGCGTCTAATAAGCTTTACTGACCAGACTGTTATTATCAAAAAGTCCATCATAGTAAGGTTCACAGTTTTTTATGATATTCTGTTTGAGATCAAAATATTCTTTCCCATCTTTATCTTTTAATTTGATAAAATTTATATTCAGATATCCTTTATTAACAACGCTTCTTATGTCTTTGACACGATATTCTATAAGATCATCACACTTATAATCATCTAAATTTTCCACAGAGAGAATATAATTTCTGTCCATATCTAAATCACCATCCATTTTTCTACTACCATCTCTCGGAAGTAATGGTGTAGTATCTATATGGACTTTTGCTATTTCTCCATCAACGTAAGATTTACTTTATCAGCAATAGCAATGTCTTGTCGAGAGTTTCCAATGTCGACATAATTCTTATTAGCAGCATTAGCGTATGCTATAGGATCACCTAAACCCTCAATAAGATTGCCATTGAGATTTAAATTCTCAAAATAGAGAATCGTATGATTATCATCAACGTCACGGACATTAAAAATGGTATGGTCGAAACTTGTCGACTGTTTACCCTTAATCACTCTTGAATAAAATAGAAATTTTATATTTTTATTGTAATGAGAACCATAATATCTAATTTGGAATTTTATCCCATCATTTACTCCAGCTCTTCCATCAGAAGTGAATTGAATAATTGATTTAGTATATTGATTGGATATTTTGTCACTATCGAATGTATTAATAATCGTATAATGACTATCACCATGGATATTAAAAACTATTGTATCATCAACAAGAAAACCACCGTCATCACCAATAACAAATATTTCAAAAACTGAGGTATAAGTACCACTCTCTAATTGATCACCTTTCATTTTTATACTAGACCATGCTTCTCCACTAAAACCAGTATCATCACCTTCTTTCTCAACTATATAAGCATCATTATGCGCTTTATGATTTTGAAAAAAATGGTCTGGTGATGTATTTGGTGGTGACCCTACAGTTAATTGACTCTTGTCACCAAAGTCTTTATAAAATTGGAAACTTGGTTGTAAATGATAATTATTTTGACTAACTTATGTATGTTCTTTCAACACTTTTAAACTGACTGCATCATTGTCGCCAGTAGACTCACCAATATTGGTTAATCGCTTCCCTTCAATATCATAACTACCATCATCTGTTAAATTGAATCCAACACCTGGTAACCCAGGTAGTCCACGTTTACCAATGGCTGATGATGATGAAGGTAAAAGTCCGTTTGAATAACTCATTTATATTAATAGATTATATTCTTTCATTGAAATTTTTGGTGGTGAATTTTCGTGGCTTATCGATATATACAAAGGAATATGGTTCTTCAGTTGCTTTTTCATATGATTCTTTTGAAATACTGTTTTCACGGCAAATTAAACTCTTCTCATTAGCACTTGGAAAATCATAAATGGAGAAGTGAGAACAATTCAGTTATGTCTTTTGGTGTCTTATAGTAACTTTGACTCAGATAAATCACACTGCAATTTTTATGCCGACCTCGTATAAAATAGTCGATTAATGGTTTTTGGTTTTTATCACATACATAATCATCAAAAATGACGATTTTTTGTGAGTTAGAGTCAAGATCTTGACCTGGAATAATTTAATCATTTCTTGCTTCAATACCATCATAACCAACCTCATCACTTATCGGCTGAAAGACATTCATGAGATTCTGATACTTGGACTGTTCTAAATTTTTGGCATACAGATAAACTTTATCAAAATAAAGCAGATTGTAGATCATATGCATTAATGTGTTTGTTTTCCCTGAACCAGTTGGACCGCAAATCAGCATCCGAAAACATTGATGAGGCATGAAATCGTATAGTTGTCTTACGTTTGAGACTGTAACGTCTTCAACATCATAATTCGGTCTCAAGGAAACAACACTCCTCAGAATTTTACAACCAAATTACCAATATGCGGTTGGCCTAAACCGAATCATCAACATGTCATTTACTTGGTTCAATGTAAATTCCTCGTATAATAATCAATTAATCAAGTTCAGCGATGATAATGGTTCGACATTTCAAAACATCACTTTCCCAGCAGGAGTCTGGATTTATACAGACTTCAATACGTATATCAAGGACATAACGAAGATTGTTAAAGATGGTGCTAATAATAATGAGTATCCTATCACTCTTGAATTTGATAATACAACATTCAGAGTCACAGTTACGCTAGCTCGGAATTACCAACTTGATTTAACAGCAAGTAATTTTAATGAACTAATTGGGTTTGATAAGAAAACATTGAAAAGCGAAAATAATATAGGAGTCAGGGTGCCCCATCTCAGTCAAGACACTGACATTCTTAATATTCATTGTGACCTAATCAATGACTCACTTGTAGATGGTCAAGATACAGACATCATTTATTCCTTCTCAACCAGTGTGCTTCAACCTAGTTACTCATTTACCATTGAACCGCGAAGAGTCACATTCAATCCTACTAATAAGAATAGTATAAGTAGTATCAGGATATACATCACTGATGGAAAAAGAAGAATAATTAACCTGAATGGAGCGGATACGTATTTTTCATTAATCCTGAAAAAAAATAATATAACATAATAATATAATGAAACCTTTTGAATTTACTAGGGTTTATCATCCAAAGCTTGGTATTTTTGTAGATAAACACGTAGGGTCTGGGATTATCGTTGATAATATTTTCAAACCGATGAAGAGTGTTGCGTCGTCCGTTGTAAAAACGTTTGCTAAGAAATCAGGTGAGACAGCGTTAAAATCAGTAAGTGAAAGGGTAGGTAAAAAGACATCCGAGATGCAGGGAGACCTAATAATGGAAAAGCTTAGAAATATGACAATTGGCGATGTAAGACAAAAGGCGCTTCCCCTACCCATTAAACAGCAACAGCAAGAAGAAAGTACTGATATGATCATCAATAGATTGATATCAGGATCAGGTATGAAAAGAAGGAGGTTGAGTAAAAATTATGTAATATAATAATATAATGGCTTTCAGAACAAGTGAATATGTGCAGAGATATGAGTTGGTTCGATATCAACTAGATGATGTTATTCGGATCCCAGCTAATGGTCAACGCCAACAAAAAAATGGCTACAAGTTTACGATTAATGACAGGTCTTCATACTACGATTGGTACAATGCTTATTTCGAGGTACAATTTCAGTTGCAAAAATTGCCTGATGGAGCACGCTATGTTGTTGCAGATCGTGCAGCAGTTATCAATGGAGCCCATTCACTGATTAACCATATTATGATAAAGAGTGCTGGTAAGATTGTGTATGATACTAATAATCTCCATAAAGTTACTTTTGTCAAGAACCTCCTCGAATATAGTGATGATTTTAGTCGTAGCGTTGCCAAAAACTCTCTTTGGTATCTGGATTCAGATGCCACCTCTGCCAACACTAATACAGGTTATCAGGCTAGAAAACTTTTGATGACAGACGCAGATGTTCTCAAAGATGTCAATGTGATCATACCTCTTAATCGTTACAGTTTCTTTGAAGAGCTGCATGAACGAATGTTAGTCCCAATGCAACTCGAGTTCAATATAGAGTTACAGAATGATGATGAATTAATATTTTAGGCAGCCGCAGCAGATGATGGTCGAGTGGTTGTTAATAGATTCCTACTATGGGTCCCAAGATTGTAACCAAAGGACAGCTTATTTGATAATTTTGTCAATTCCTTTATGAAAGAGAAGACTTGGACGTATAAAAGAGAATTGTATCAGGTTTCCGCACCAACACATAGCAGCGGGTTCTTCCAGATCTCCTCCAGCATTGATAATGTTATTGCCATCTTTGTATATCTACAACGAGCTAAAACAAACAATACAGATATGAATCCGTACCTCTTTGATACTTTCAAATTAGATTCAGCCGACAACGCTGCTGCTAACCATCGTTATTTGACGACATGCAGATTGGAATACGGGAAAGGAATATTCTATCCAGAAACCGAATACGATTCAGAATCAAAAGTAAGGATATTCAACGATTTGATGTCTTATAGTATGAGAAAGAATAATTACAACACCGGCACACAGCTCAACCTATTGAATTAGAACTCTCTTTATTCTCTTATATATTTTGATTTGTCCTTTCAAACAGATAAAGTAACTAGAGACCCAAAGCAGTTGATATTCAGGTATAAACTCAATGCTAATACGTTAGACGTTGATGCTTTTAGCGTACATGCTATCGTCCTATACGAAGAGACAGTCGTAATCGACAAGGTGGGAAATGAATTGGTCATAGTATGAAAAGTATTAACAGTAATAAGATATTCCTCATTTCGTATATGTTATATGATTGGAAAATTATTTAACATATATTATATACAAAAAATGACTCAGCTTTTTACAATAAATGTTAAACTATCAGAAAATCAGAAGAAGAATATCGGTGATGCTTATCGTAAAAGAGAAACAGTCGTCATAAGGCTCACGAATGACTCTGTCCGTGGAAACGACACTTTACATGTCCCAGCTACAGTGAAGAAGAGATTGGAGAAGAATCGGAAATTGAATAAAGGTATGGATATTAAGCTTGCTAAGACCAATATCAGAAAACAAGTCGGCGCAAGTTTATTAAATTCTATTCTATCCCTAGGACGCATATTCGGACCAACCATTGCGAAAACCATGGGATTGGCAGCTTTAGCAGGGGCTTCCAGTGCAGGAGCACAACAAATTGTCAAAAAGATAGCTGGAAAAGGGGTACAGACAGGAGGTTTCCTTATACCACAGAATAAGATTGACAAACTCATCGCAAACAAGCATTTTCTATCCACAAAACAAAAGAAAGATATATTGGATGCTCTTCAATCAGGTTCAGGTGTCCGTATAAAACCAACAAAAAAACAATCAGGTGGTTTCCTTGGCACTTTACTCGCCAGTATTGGGATTCCTTTGGTGTTGAAAGCTTTGACTGGAAAAGGCGCTCCCAAAGTTAGAGCACCTCCCCAACCTCCTTCAAGGGGAAGAGGAGCTCCAAGAATAGGTGCATATAGGTCGCCACTTTTTTTTGGTAGTTGGGGTGAGAATCAAGTTGGTATGGGAAAAAAAGACAAACAAAAAAAAAAAGGAAAGGGTCTACTATCAGGACCAAACAGCCCGTTCAATTAAATTCCAATTCTAGGAGCAATACTGTGAAACTGAAATTCCATGAAGACATCCCGATGAGCAATCATGATCTGCTAAAATGGTGCAGATATCTCAACATCCCAATCAATGTATTCTATCAAGAGATGCGAAGGTTCCACATAATCATAACCAAGCATTATTTATTTACAATCTTGAACCATCATATATGAGTGGAAGCCATTGGGTAGCAACTTATGTAAAAGACAACATTATCAATTATTTTGATAGTTTCGGAATGCCTCCTTTTCAAGAAATGGTAAATCATGCGAAAAGAAAGAATTTAACTCTGCTTCATCAAAATAATCAAATTCAAAATATGAGTACAACCACATGTGGATACTTTTGTTTATACTTTTTGAATGAAATGAATAAAGGAAATTCATATTATGATTTATTAAAAGTGTTCAATATATATGATACAATGAAAAATGAAAGATTTATCAAATATTATTTCAAAAATATCTAAATTATATATATAAAATGGTGAAATCATATTGTGTAAAACAGAAGAAACAAACTGAATGCGATGCGGATCGTGAACGATATGCCAAAACTAAAAATGGGCGTATGATGTTCAAATGCACTTGTGTTGAATGTGGGATAACAAAGACCAAATTCGTGAAGAGTGGGGAACAAGGATCAGGATTTAATGAGCTTATTGTTAAAGGATTGGCATCAGGTGCTAAAGGACTTTTCAACTTAGGTAGAAATAAAGCTGGTGAAGCAATAAAATCAGAGACTGCTAAAAAGAAAATGAAAGAAATGGGACAAAAGTATTTAGACCAAATCATTGATTCAGTCGCCGATGATATGTCAAAAAAGATATCGGGTAAAGGAAGAAAGTCGGGAAAGTGATTGAGCCCTCACAAGCTGAGGGCTATCAGATAGGAATAGGATTACCAATACCATTTCCGTTTGTTGATTGGAAGAAAGCTTGGAATGTTGTCACTGCACCTGGATTGTTTAAAGGACTTGAAGTGAGTGCAAAAGAGGGTAGAGCCTTGGTTGCTGAATACGAGAGACAATACAAGGCTTACAAAGATGCTGGAGGCAGCAGATCATACAACTCATTGTAGAGGGTTGGATATCCATAATACAATCTTGAAAGTAGCACCCAAAAAGGGTTTTGTGATGCCTGGGCATAAATATACAGGCCCTGGTAACCCTCTTGAAGATCAACTGAGGTATGATCGCAATACTGGTCAGATACTTGAGATATATCAACAACCAACAGGCAGAACAGATGCTGTTAGTATGCAGCATGATGTTGATTACTCAGTTTGTGGTAATAAACCAAAAGGTGATCGAGTAAAATGTAAGAATGAGGCTGATCGTAAGATGGTCAAAGCTCTTGATGCTATTCCATGGAACGACAGACAATGGGGACATGCAATAGCTCGCAACGCTATTGCAGCTAAGTCAAAATTAGGTATGGGTGTGAAGTCAAAAAACGGGAAAAGCCGTCGATTGAGGAAAACTGGCAAGAAAAATTAGCAGATGAGTTACATACACCCATAAAACGCAACTTCACTCGGCGGCGCGTAATCACAAATCATATCGATGAAATATGGGCAAGTGATCTAGTTGAAATGCAACAGCTCAGTGAATGGAATAAGGGTTACAGATATCTTCTAATGGTTATGGATGTATTCAGCAAATATGGTTGGATCGTTCCATTAAAAGATAAGAAAGGTGAATCTGTCAATGAAGCATTCAAAACAATATTCAAGGAAGGCAGAAAACCACAATATCTATGGGTTGACGAGGGAAAAGAGTTCTATAACAAACATGTGAAAGACCTATTAGAGAAAAATGGGATACAAATGTACTCAACTGAGAATGAAGAGAAGTCATCAGTAGTTGAAAGATGGAATAGGACAATTAAATCCAAAATGTGGAAACAGTTCACAGTTCAAGGTAATACAATGTATCTAGACATGTTACCTGAACTAGTAAAACAATACAACAACACAAAACATTCAAGCATAAAAATGACACCGGTTGAGGCTTCAAAGAACAAGAATGAGGGTACAGTTTACTTCAATCTATATGGTGATATGGAAACATCAAAACAGAAACCAAAATTTAAAATAGGTGATAAGGTCCGAATATCTAAGTACAAACGGAATGTGTTTGGTAAGGGTTATACACCAAACTGGACAGAAGAAGTGTTTACAGTTGATAAGATCCAATACACTAATCCAATCACATACAAATCAAAGAATGACAATGTCCTGCATGTGGAAATAGGAATTACACATTAGCCCGGAAATGGAACCATCTAAATACAAAGAAACACATGAAAAATGCCCAAGCCATAAAGGATCAATAAATATATAAAAAATAATAATCAAAAATTGTTTCACTTTTCAATATTTTAGAGGCTCAATCACTTTTTTCACCTCAATGCTCAACAGATGGAATATCGCCTTATAAAAAATATAAAATCATTCTCACCAGATGGAGTATCGTCTTGGAAAAATTATTCTCAAACAAATTTACAATTTAAACGCACTACAAATTGATATAAAAAAAAATTATATAAACATAGTATATAGAATGAAAAAAAATATCTCAACATATAGTATGAACACCCACGCTCTCTCACAACTCACCAAATCTAAATTGATTAGTCTACTAATCAAAAAAGATTTACAAATCAAGAAACTGCTGTCACGCGACAAGAAGCAGCAGGTTGAAACACAAGACAAACCAACAACTAAAAAAAGCAAAAAGCGAACAACTCCTTTCATTACTAAGACTAAATATCTCTCATGGAGGTATCTCCCACTTGCCAAACAATTGGGATTCAGTTGGAATGATCTCCGTAGTAAAAATACAAGACAAAATGTCATTAATAAAATATTAGAGTATGAAAAAAATGTGTCTTATGATGATATCATCAAACAACATGTTCAAGATAGTGAAAATATAAAGATTCAAAATGCTAAATTCCAAAAAAGTATGAATAAGATGAATATTAAACCAGTTCCATTACCATGGACTAAAATAGAGGAAACTGCTAGAGCGCTGAAGGGTTACACAAAGTCCTTCGAAATAAGCATGAATAACAACAAAGACCCGCTTAAACGACTACAAAACACAAGAAAAGCCATCGAAGATCATATCACAAACATTCTCACAGATGTGAAAGGTCTAAAATTAGTTGAAACGCTTACGGTAACATTCAAAAAATTAGCAAAAGATGAAACACTGTACAAAACCGCATATTTCAATAGCAAACCTCTTACCATCATCAACAACACAGAAATCCCAGAAGCATTACAATTATCAAAACAGCAAATCTTAAACATGACAGCTCAATGGATATCTGAAGGTTCCGGTTGGACTATTGAATCTGTTGACAATCATTATATCAATATCGTACAATATGAGCCAATGAAAGGCTCATCATATATTGAACTTCCCCCAGAACTCAGAAACAGTAAAAAAAGATTGATCAACATGAAAAATGAGGATAATGAATGCTTCAGATGGTGTCACATCAGACATTTAAATCCACAAGATAAAGATCCACAAAGGATCAAAAAATCAGACAATGAATATATTAAAAATTTAGATTATTCAGGAATTGAATTCCCAGTGACCACAAAGGAATAAAACAAAATTGAAAAGCAAAATGAGATCAACATCAATGTATATGGATATGAAAACAAACAACCATATCCTGTCTATGTGTCAAAAGAAAAATATGATAGACAGATGAATTTATTATTGATCACTGAGGATGAAAATAAACACTACGTCCTCATCAAAGATTTCAACAGTTTTATGTATAACAAAACAAAACACAAGGAAAGAAAGCACTTCTGTATGCATTATCTTCAGTGTTTCAGCTCTGAAAGAGTCTTGAACAATCATAAAGATAATTGCATTCAAGTCAATGGAGCACAAGCAGTAAAAATGCCTAATGAAGATAACAACATCCTAAAATTCAACAACTTTCACAAACAACAGCCTGTACCATTTGTGATCTATGCAGACTTTGAGGCCATAACAGAAAAGATATCTGGTTGTCAACACAATAATGATAAATCATATACTGAGGCATATCAGAAGCATACAGACTGTGGAAACGGTTACAAGGTCGTCTGTTGCTATAATGATAAATACAGCAAACCTGCTAAAACGTACAGGGGTAAAAAGGCTGTGTATAAATTCATGGAAGCTATGTTGGAAGAACTCAAATATTGTAAGAGATTGATGAAAAAAGAATTCAACAAACCATTGAGAATGACGAAAGAAGACAAAGAGCAATTTCAAAAAGCTGGAGAATGTCATATTTGTAATAAAAAATATACTGATAAAGATATTCCAGTTCGAGACCACTGTCATATCACCGGTAAATATAGAGGCTCAGCTCATCAAGATTGTAATTTAAAACTCAGAGTAAACCCACAAGAAGTAAAAATACCAGTTATATTTCATAATCTCCGTGGGTATGACTCTCATTTTATCCTGCAGGAGATTGGAGCTATTGTTAAGAAACATACATACACAAATAAGAAGGGCGAGGAGCAACAGATGACAATCAATGCCATCCCTAATAATATGGAGAAATATATGGCGTTCATGCTTGGTAATAGCTTAGTGTTCCTTGATAGTTTCCAATTTATGAGTTCCAGTCTAGAAAAACTAGTGAGTAATGTACCAAGAGAATCATTGAAATACACCTCTGAAATATTTGAAGGTCAAGAGCTAGATCTAATGACCAGAAAAGGAGTTTACCCCTATGACTATATGGACAGTTTTGATAAGTTCAAAGAACAACTTCCATCAAAAGAAGTATTTCACAGCATACTGAACAATGAGCATATATCAGATGAAGTTTACAAACACGCCCAAAATGTGTGGAATACATTCTCTCCTAAAAAATATGGGAGAGTATCATGACTTATACCTTGCATCTGACATCCTCCTATTAGCTGATGTATTTGAAAACTTCAGGAGAACATGTCTTGAATATTACAAACTAGATCCATGCCATTATTTCACATCTCCTGGTTTGTCATGGGATGCAATGTTAGAGCTTATGACTGATATTGATATGTTCCAGTTCATTGAAATTGGACTGCGTGGTGGTATCAGCTATACAGCCAATCGTTATGGTAAAGCAAACAATAAATACATGAGAGAATACGATGAGAAGGCGCCATCAAAGTATATTATGTATCTTGATGAAAATAACCATTATGGTTGGGCTATGAGCCAGTATCTACCAACAGGTGGATTCAGATGGATGACTGAAAAGCAGATAAATAAGATAGACCTTGCCAAGTATAAAGAAGATAGTGATAAAGGTTTCATAGCAGAAGTTGATCTTGAGTATCCAAAAAAATTACATAATCTCCATAATGATTACCCACTAGCAGCAGAAAAAGTAGAAGTAACAAATGATATGTTATCTAAGTATTGCAAAAATATATCTGAAAAATTTAATATATCAACTGGTTTGGTTCAAAAGCTCATACCAACCTTAAATAAAAAAAGAAAAGTATGTTTTACATTATATGAACCTCCAATTATACATTGATCTTGGTTAAAAGTTACCAAAGTCCATCGAGTACTTGAGTTTAATCAATCACCATGGTTAAAACAATATATTGATTTTAATACTGAGAAACGTAAAAATGCAAAGAATGCTTTTGAAAAAGATTTCTTCAAACTCATGAATAATAGTGTATTCGGTAAAACGATGGAAATTATCAGAAAGCGATTAGATGTCAGATTGGTTACTGATGAAAAGAAATTATTAAAATTAACCAGTAAGCCAACTTATGTTAGTAGTAAGATCTTCAATGAGAATCTGGTGGTTGTACACAAAATCAAAGAAACACTTACTCTAAACAGGCCGGCATATGTGGGTATGTGCATCTTAGATTTGAGTAAGACTTTGATGTATGATTTCCATTACAACTATATCAAAGACAAATATGGAGACAAAGCCAAGCTTTTATTCACAGACACAGACAGTTTGACCTACGAAATCGAAGCTGAAGATGTGTATCAAGACTTCTGGAATGATAAGCATAAGTTTGATAATAGTGACTACTCTGAGAGCTCACCATATTTTGAAAAGACAAATAGATAAGTAATAGGAAAATTCAAAGATGAAGCCGCAGGAGTCCCCATTTGTGAATTCGTTGGTCTACGATCGAAAATGTATAGTTATATCAAAGACAATCAACAAGGAGGAAAGACCGCCAAAGGAATTAAGAAGAATGTCATCAAGAAGGACATCACGCATGAAAACTATAAAGATACACTCCTCAATAATAAACAGATGTATCATAAGATGAAAACAATCAGAAGTGAGAAACATCAATTAGGAAGTTATGAAATCAACAAAGTATCACTCAGCTGTTTTGATGACAAAAGATACCTGCATGAATATGGAGTAAAAAGCTACGCTTACGGACACAAAAATATTAAAAATTTTCATAAATAATTTTCTTCATTTCTATAATTTTCTTAATTTTCATAATTTTCTTAATTTTTCTTAATCTCAAAAGTTGGTTACAAAAGTTGGTCACAAAAGTTGGTTACAAAAGTTGGTTATAAAAATTGGTCATAAAAGTCGGTCACAAAAGTCGGTCATAAAAGTTAGTTTCAAAATTTGGTTACAAAAGTTGGTTACAAAAGTTGGTTACAAAAGTTGGTTAAAAACTTTGGTTATAAAAGTTGGTTGCAAAAGTTGGTTAAAAACTTTGGTTATAAAAGTTGGTTACAAAAGTTGGTTGTAAAAGTTGGTTACAAAAGTTGGTTCCAGACTGATGTCCCGGGTTTTGGTCTTGGTTCCTCATTTGATTTCAATATTTTGTTCCTATATTTTAATTCAAGGTTTGGTTCAGCATTTGGTTTTTTGGTTTGTTTTTTCCAGCAGTTGATTAATTGTTGGAGAAATAGTTGAGAAATCCAGCGCGGATAAAAAAGTGTTAGAACCTCCAACAATACGGAAAATGCGCTCGTACCCCCAACTCCTATACTACTGATATCGTTTTTATTTATACGTTTGTATACCATGATTTCGAGTTCATTGTTGGTGAACTCATGTAGGTAAATCCCGCTATTTCACGAGCAATGAGTGCGTTAATATTTTTAATATACAAATTGAATACACTGCAAAAAAACAAAAACAACAACAAAAACTCGCTAAAGTTTGTGTCAATCGAAACTATGTGTAATGACTGGTGGTGTTGAATTTTCGTCACGACCCAGTATTACGTTGTACATACAAAACAGCTATAAAAATCGGAATTCCTACAGTGTACGAAACTTAAATAATAATATTGTTTATAGCATGTACTAGCTGTAGGATATTATTGAACTGTTTAGCTTGGCTTGTATGGTCCCGCCAATTATTAAGCTAGACGGATCTCGAGTAAATCGCAATAATATTTTTAATTATAATCCATCGAATATTTTTTTTCGCACGCGATTCGTCTAAACACATCACGTGGACGAATATTCCCCAGCTAAACCTAGGGGAAATCCGAAAATATTCAGCAATTATAAAAAATTGCGCGCGTTGCGAAAAAGATTTAAAAAATAATCAACAGAATAGTTTCCATTTGGCTGGTAAATAGGCTCGGATATCCTTAGACATTATTTGCTTCTCGTATAGCTCACAGTTTTCTTCAAGCTACGCGCTCTGAAACTGTTTGCTTCTCGGAACAGATAATCTCCATGGACAAGTATCCTAGCATACTTGTAAATGTAAATTTGAATGTAAATCTTTATTTTAACGAGGAAAATCATTACTTTAGTTAATAGTTAAAAACCAAAACTCAAACAACTTTTTTACAACTTTCGCGTCAAATGGAGGCTATTGTTTATTTGTGTAATAAAATGAAGGACGACCAGGGTAAAACTTAGAGATGCTTACTCTGACTACGAATATTTAAGTAGGTTCACCTAGTGGGAGCGGGTTCCTAGAGAACGCTAGTGCTGCTAAGTTATACAAAATAACGCATATTGTTACAACACCTCCCTCTCATAAACGAAAACGAAAAGAAAAAATACGAACAAGGACACGAGCTGAGTTATACACAATATGAGTTAAGCATGCACTAAAGATTTAAATACTCGTCGAGCTCTACCACGCGTTAGAAGATTTAGAACAGTTTATGGCTTAGTCAAAGCAAACTAACTAAGGCGCTTTGGTGGCCGTCGTTGACGCTCAGATCGTCTTAGCACTGGCTTGGGTGGAGACTCTGCTGCAGTTGGAGAAGGTTCCAGCCTACTCAGAGGAGCATTTTCTTGAATTGGCGCAGGTGGATTTACGTCCTCGGAAACGGTGGTCCGCAACTCATTCGACTGTGGACAAACGGGAACATACAACCCAGCAGGGGCCTGGTCTGATGATAGCGTCGACGGCTCATTTGTCTTTCGCAGGTGAACACGGTTGCGACGAACCACATATTGAGGATTCTCGTCCTCGTATGATCTCTCATCTAGTCGACTTTGCACAATTCCTTTCTGCCGTTCTCGCTTGCCCAGCTGAAACGGTTTTAGTTTTACTACATCTCCTCTTCTCAAGGGATGTAGATCGACAGCACCTCGGTTGTAATACTGAGCTTGTCGCTGCTTGCGCTGTTCGAGCTTCGCTCGGCACAGCTCGTTGTCTGAAACTGCCTGTGGCGCGAGCAAGTGTGCCGTCATCGGTAGGAAACTTCTAGTCTTTCTATTGAAAAGACGTTGCGCTGGACTAACTTAGACACTGGGCTGCCCGTGAGATGTTTAAAGCCCCAATCTCTCGAGAACTTTAGGAAATCGCGTGACGTAAATTGTAAACCGTTATCTGTAACCAGCTGCTCGTAAATACCGTGGCGCTCAAAGTAGGCCTTTAACTTTCTGATAACACACACGGACGAAGGAGATCTTAAATGGTCTAGCTCAAAGAAATCACTGTAATAGTCAGAGGCGACTAAGTAGGTCTTCCCTTCAAACTCAAACAGATCTGCAGCCATTTGTTGCCAGGGTCGATTCGTGTTTCGGGGAACATCATTGTTTCCTTAACTTGACCTCGCTCATACTCCCGACATGCCTCACAGGTTGACACATGGTTTGTAATGTCAGCTGTCATACCGGGCTAATAGAGACAAGCACGAGCTCTGTTTAGACAAACATTCACCCCAAGATGTGAACTGTGGATTCGTCTTCACAGGTCGCTCCTCGACGCTCGTGAAACCACGACACGTTCTTCCTTAACGATGAGACCATCCTGGATCGACATCTCATCACGCATTTTGAAGTAAGGGGAAATGATACTGGGCACATTATTCTTATGCTCTGGCCAGCCCTTCTGAATAACAGCTTCCAGCACTTGAAGAGACCCATCTGCTTCGGTGTCTTGCTGAATTAGCAGAAGCCTTTCTTCCGACACGGGCAGATATATACTTAATCACGTTGACTGTCTCAAACTCCTTCTCGTCTTCCTTACTGGAAGGTAGAAATGCTCTCGAGAGGGTATCGGCCAGAAACATCTTGCTTCCCTTCTCGTGCCTTACTTCCAGGTCATACTTCTGAAGACGAATTATCGTGCCTTGCAGCGCTTTAGGGCAATTGATTCCAGTGGCTTGTGGTCGATAAAAACAATGATCTTATTGCCAAACGCGTAGTCATTAAACTTCTCCACTGCAAAAACATTCGCAAGCATCTCTTTCTCCATTTGAGCATAACGGGTCTTAGTCTCCGCTAATGCTCGGCTTGCATAATTATCTCTTTTACGGCACCAAGTTTCGCGGGAAAAAAATTAAAACCCAATGCTATTTTTCCACTAGAAATTGTTCGAGGAACATATATGAACTTATGTTCATTTGAATCGTCGATGAAGTAGACATTTCTGGATAGTTTTACCTTCAGGGTTCACAAAAATCTCAAATTACAAAATCACACCGAACTCATGCTTTGCAAAAATCTCTCTCCAAAACCCCGAATTTGAAGCGTTTTGTCACTCACTTGTTAATAGCTACCAGACATCGGCAGTAGTAAAATCTATTCTTTAACTATCCAGCTTCATCATGTTAAAGTTTCAGCGAAATCGTACAAAACCAGAAGTAATTAGAATTTTTCTTGTGACCTTTATTCACCCTTTAAGGCAACAAAGGGAGCGGCGGTCGCCAATAGCAACCAAAACACACAAGCATAACATCATCGGACATTTCGGTAAAAAAATCCACAATAATCGTCCGAGAATTGAAACTTGAATGGGAAAATCTTTTTCGAACTTTTTTTAGGTTATTTAGACGAAAATATGACCTCAGCAGGCTAAAAAAGCGAGCGAAATGAAAAACATAACCTGAGACACAATGCGAGGTAAGAAGAGCCGATAATTTATTCATTTCTCGCATTCGGCACGTCACAGATGAAGAAGCTTACTTGTGGATAATTTCGGCCTTACAAGCCAGCAACTTGTCCTATGTTACTTTCTTTATACTTGTAAATGCCCTGGCTTCCATCTCCGAATGATCTGCCCCGAGTTTTGAGCAAATAAACGTTTCCTCGACGGTGACCGCCATGACGATTTTACGCATACTAATATCACTGACTTTACAAAAACCTCCTGAGGGGGGGATATGACAAAAAGGGCTGAAAATTGCCTGCAATTGGCCAATGATGATATCCTCCCACTTGCCGAATTTGGCAGCAATCGGAAGTAAAATGGCTCTGCAGCCTCACTTTCGAGAGTTGGCTATTTGACGGACCAATTTCCGGGCCAAGTGGACGCCTTGCATTAGGGCTGCGCCCAGACCAGCTTGACTGCTGTCACATTGCACTTTCAATGGCTCACCAAGCTTGTAGGCGGCTAGCACAGGAGCAGATGCAATAAGGCCCTTAACTTCACCCCAAGCACGTTCTTGCGCGTCGGACTAACACTATTCAAAATCTTCCTGGGAAGCGGTTTTATTACGTCAGACAGGTTTGGCAGCAGACGACTTAGGTAATTTACCATACCATTCAAACGCAACACATCCTCAGGCTTTTCTGATCTGGTCGCGGCATTTCTGTAATCGCCTCGAATTTCGGCGGATCGGGTTTCAGGCCCTCTGATGTCAGAACATGTCCATGAAAGGGAACTTCCTTACACTCCAATTTCGGACAGTTGAGCTTTTTGCCCTTCTGCTGACACTTCTTCATGAAACCCCCAGGCAGCTATCGTGGTCAGCATCATCTCTTCCATAAATAAGTGCGTCATCGGCAATGCACTTCACACCAGGCAGGCCTATTAACTCTTGATACTCTTGATTCAAATGCTTTCGAAATATCTCGCTCGAGACACACAAGCCAAACAGTAAACGACCTCCCATGGGGAGTTGCAAAAGTTGTCAACAGACTAGACTCATCATCCAGCTCCAATTGCCAGAAATCGGATGCGTGATCAAGCTTTGTAAATACGCGCGCCTCCGCCAAATCAGGCAACACGTCATCAATGATGGGGATCTGGTATCTTTATCTCTTTAAAGCAGTATTACTTCAACGGTTTAGGATCAATGCAGACACGTAAATAACCAGACTTTTTTTACAGCAACAACAGCCTGGCTGACCCGTTCAGTTGGCTGATCCACAGGAGCTATAACCTAAAGATCCTGCAACCTTTTGAGTTGCGCCTTGAATTTTTCCTTAACAGATCCCGGCACTTTCCTGGCTGGGAGAATCACTGGTTGACACGCCGGATCTACTTGCAGATGAACCTTTCCAAGTAGCTTGCCAAGGCCATTATCAAACACATCTGGGTAGTTGTTAACAAGATCGTTTTCCATATTCTCCACAACGTTAACAAAGTTCCCCTTCTCAAATTTTCCCCATCTGCTCGGTAGCGTTTAAACCCAGGAGTGAAGTTTAACTCTCCTTGACGACTAGGAATCTCACTTTGCACTTCTTATTGTTCCAGGGATTAGCAACTGGCAGAGCACAGCTCCCAACAGGCTTGACCTGGGTGCCATTCCACATAACGAGAGACTGGGAACAAGGCTCGAGATCCACATCTTCCATATAGTCAGATGGCAAAATGTTAGCACTAGCTCCACAGTCAATTTGAAATCTCACGGGTTTCTGCTGAACCAGCATCTCAACAAACACAGATTTGTCCTTCATAGCTTGCACCCTTACTACAACGCTGATTTCTTTTGAAGTCTTCGTCACTCTCAATGGCGTTAACCGGGGCATCCTTGCGCCCTTTCGCAAAATGATTCTTTTTCTTACACCGCTTACACACTTTACCCCACGCAGGACACTGCTTTCTCTCAGGAGCGTGTTCATAGCCACAAAACTTGCACGAAATTTTCTTTCCCGACTGTCCGTCCGGAGTCGGAACTGGAGGTTTCATTTTTGTTAGATTTGACTTGGTTGATGTTGTCCACCCGTTCCGATAGCGACTTCATATGCAACGCCGTGACTTCTTCGCTACAGCAGATATCGATACACCGTTTCAAGGTGAGATCTCGAATTCTCACTTCTCGCTTCTTGGTAGTCTGCTCATCTTTAATTCCAAACACAATGCGATCACTGATAAGACTATCACGCAAGCAGTCACAAAAATTACACGGCTTTGCAAGGTTTTCAGCTCGGCAACAAAATAATCGACCGACTCGGTTGGAGGCTTATCCCGCTTGTTAAGACCGTATCGCTCATAGATCTCATTGACTTCTCCAGTGCAGTGTTTCTCCATTTTAGCTATTACCACGCGCCAATTATTCGAATCCTCGCCCTCAATGTAGCTAAACGCTTTGATAACTTTTAGGGCGTCATCGCCGATCGCGTGCTTGAACATCGCAAGTTAGTATGGCGACCTTTGTCGATCTAGCCTAGAAAAAACGAAATAGTTGTTGTACTTTTCCTTCCAAAGCTTCCAGTTATTGGCTACTTCTCCGCTGGGCCGCAAAACAAGATGTGGAGGAAGGGAAATTTGATTAAACGTTGGAGACTATCTCGTTGATGGTTAAACAAGTGTAGCAGAGCTTCCACTGATTCCACGATGGTCTTCCTCATCGCTCATGTTGCAGACAGTTTAATTCGTCGACGACCAAAAGGAACTAGACCACTCTCCCGCTCGCTGCCACCATGTAATAAAATGAAGAACGACCAGGGCAAAACTAACAGACGTTTAGTACTCTGAAATCCACATGGCAACTGACTACGACTCTTTAAGTAAGTTTAACAAGTGGGAGCCGGTCCCTAGAGAACACACGTGCTGCTAACTTTTTATGCAACATAACGCATATTATTTAAACAATTTATACGTTTCGCATGATAATAGTAAGTGAAGCAACAGTTGTTCATTTTGATGAAAGTATTTCAAATGAACCAAAAGGAGTCTGTTTTACTGATTTTCAATATTTTGTGGTAAGACAAGATGTATATTTGGTTTAAGGCTCATTAAACTGAACATTTAAACTTTATTAACGTTACCCTTAAGAAAATTACGCGATTTCCTTTCGTAGAGATTTTTAATATGCGATTACGAAGCCGAGTCAGCCGGAAAAGATGATAAACTGTAGGTCGTTAGCCTAATTTGGTTAATTGTTTCGTATGGTAAGCAATACCAATGATGAATGTATACAAGTTACCCTTTAAGAAAATTACGCGACTTCCTTTTGTAGAGATATCTTTAATACGCGATTATGAAGCCAAGTCAGCTGGAAAAGATGATAAACTATAAATAGATAGCCTAATTTGGTTAGTTATTTCGTATATGGTAAGCGATACCAAAGATGAATGTATTAAAATAAAAAATATTATTACTTATTTTTTTCTCAAGCACCTGAGTGGGCCGGAATCCTAAATCCTCTAATTTGATTGGCTAATCTTACAAACGTGACCGGTCGAGCTTTTCACGATACGGCCCACGGGCCGGATTTTTCCCGCTGCCTAAATTTCGCTCCTAAAAGTAAGCGGTAATCGTCACTCTTTTGCCTTTTTTACACATCCATCGACGATTAGTCACCACAAGTTTATCTCTGTTCTCTTTATAATGGGAAGAAAAGTCACTGTAAGTAAATTCAGTTGAGTGTTTTGGAGTTGTGTTTGCTTGGTTGTTTATAGCTTCGCGCTGTAATGGCGCTTAATCCTGTGTTTCCCGCGCCGTAGAATTTGAGTCAAGTTCAGTCAAATTTACCTCTCTGATCGTTGCTGTATTTAGGAGAATTTCTGTGGAATACACTTAACGAATTTTCTCGCTTTCTGCTTTTCAATTTACGGTAGAAAAGTCTGATTTCAAGTGATTTTAAAAGTGACGACTGACAGAAATTGGTTTTGTAGTAAAACTTCAAACTTCGCACGAAATTTGACACCGCAAAAACAATTTTGGAAAACTTATCTGGTTAAATATATACCCTTGGCCTCGGGCAAGACCTCGGGCACAGTTTTTTTTTTTCCCATACGGACT
>CM042747.1:37187888-37209424 GCA_022496165.2 Catalaphyllia jardinei | reverse complement strand
TATCATTATCATTATCATTATCATTATCATTATCATTATCATTATCAATATCATTATCATTATCATTATCATTATCATTATCATTATCATTATCATTTTCATAATCATAGTCATAGTCATAGTCATAGTCATAGTCATAGTCACAGTCACAGTCACAGTCACAGTCACAGTCACAGTCACTGTCACTGTCACTGTCACTGTCACTGTCACTGTCACTGTCACTGTCACTGTCACTGTCACTGTCACTGTCACTCACTGTCACTGTCACTGTCATTGTCATTGTCATTGTCATTGTCATTGTCATTATCATTATCAATATCAATATCATTATCATTAGCATTATCAATATCAATATCATTACTATTATCATTATCATTACCATTACAATTATAATTATAATTATCATTATTATTATTATTATTATTACTATTATCATTATCATTAATTGAACACTAAAGTTAAAGAACATCTTTCAACATGAAGGAAATCGTCAGCTATTTATGAATATTGCCATGCAGCTCACACTCGGCGTTGACTTAATGTATTCCAGCAAAACAAATGTTCTTGTCACAGAAGCGACACTTTCAAACGTTGCACTGAGGGAGGCAATAGACCATTTTTACATTTCTCTGCTCTCTGACCTGTTCTTTAAATGGCAGCAAGAGTGGAGGTGACCTTGCTTTTGCACAGACCTCTGTGCCTTTGTCATGTAAATGTATCTAGTTGGCATTAAAACAGCTTGATTTACACAACAGAAGCAGGGAGGTCTTTATTCAAACAATTCAACTTCAGCCTCGCTGCCATTGAAAGGCCAGGTCACTAAGGAAATAACTGGAAAATGGTCTATTGAGATCCAGTTACATTTATATTTTTATTGTGGCTAATGAAGTTTGGTTGACTGGAAAAAACATATTTCACTTTTTAAACTTTTATTACGTTCTGAGCACAGGAAATTCTATTATGCTTTAAATGAATGTGTTTTACCATGTAGACCCAGTTTACGGACTGGCGCCGTACTTCAAATGGATATATATAGAGTAAAGCAAACGACAACAACTTCTACGCATTAAGCTTAACTTTATCATATTTGATTTGAGATATTTTTTCGCCCTCGATTTCGTTACTGTAGGTGAAAGAAAGTTGCACTTGCTTCAATTGCGAATACAATGGCGATGATCACCTCTCAATTTCATCTGTACTCTCGCTGTTCATAAAATTATTAACTTCATTTCACGTCTCATTCCTGTCTCGGATAAAGATGAACTCAATAAACTGGTCTGCTCCCACTTTTTTTTTTTTTTTTGGGCGGGGGGAGGGCTAAAATTTGCGATTGCTTAAATTGCGATTACAACTGCAATGATGACATTTCAATTCCAACTGTATTCCTGCAGTACAAATTAACTCCGTTTCACGTCCCACCCCTGTCACGGGTAAAGATGAACTCGATAACCGTTTGAGTTTAACCAAGATGTCGAACTTTCCTTTCCCCATTGTCGTCAAGTTGTTTTTGTAACCTCATCTTGTCGTTTCCAGGCTCCACAGATATTATGATAAGGTACTGGGCCTCTTAGTTCCAGACTTCTTTTCTATTTTTTGGGGCTTTTCAGTTTTCTTTTCCGATCGATCGACCGGCCAAAAATAACTAAACGAATTCGACAGTAAACGAAATAAAAAGAGAGAATGGCTCAATTAAAAAAAAAAGAAAGCCTTATTCTAAAAGTAAATTTGGCGAATTGATTCCATTTGCCAATATCTTTTCTCATTCTAGTCGTGTAAGTTAAAAGGGCTATTAACTTAAATGATTTCAATCGATTGTCTTCCCTGATACACCATCTCTACTTTAAAACGAATAGATAGGGGTTTGAAAAAGAGTAACTATTTAGTTTTGGCAGAAATACTGGATAACTTGTAGGTGGAGATGCCTTTTGTAATTCTTTTTTTCAAGAAAATATCGACGAGAACTATAAGTTTACCAGCTTACATCAGGCGAACCGGCATGACATGGAAAAGATTAATGTAAACATCGGGTTATCTAGTTAGAAAATGAAATATTGCTCGTCGAATGCATCAGATAACCTGAACCAAAACCCAGTAGAGTAAATAAGAGGCTTTTCGACGGTGCTTGTACAGTTTAAAATAGAAAGGGTTATAGAAAAGAAAGCAGGAAGAATGCGTTGCCAACCTTACGTTTTGGGCTGTATAGGTGGTTACAAAAGAGATCAAGACATACCCGGGAGTGAATGGATTTCGAAGGTTAAATATAAATGATTTGGAAACTTGCGTTGGTCAAACAACCATTAACATAATTTTATCTTAAAACTGACTTTCTTACCTGATATTCAGGGACTGATACCAAGTGTATACCTGGTACCAATTACAAAAGTGAGGACGAAAAAAAAAAAATGTTATAGACTGCCCTTTAGCCAAACCAATGGAAGCTGTTAAAAGTGCTAAGTGTACTTAGTTCTGACAACCATTATAAAATATCGTCTCGTAAGGCAAATAGATGATATCAAGACTTATAATCTATCAAATATTTTCGCTCTCACTCGATTGCACAAAACGAGCTGCGTGACCCAATATGCTCCAGCTAAAAGTGGGGAATACCCGAGTGCCCGAAAATGCGCTTGTTGCCAAAAATATATGATGGATAACATACACCGTATAGCCTCAATTTGGCGCGAAAACATGATCGGACAAATTTTTCTTCGACATTATCCACTTCCTCAAAAACTGACAGCTTTCCTCGAGCTGCGCTTTCGGAAAACTGTTGGCTTCTCGGAACAGATGGTGTGCGCGGAAAAATCTCCGAGGATATCTTCACAGCAAATGTAGGCTATTTCTCTTATACATCTTTGTAGAATTTCGAGGAAGTAAGCGCTTTGCTTAGGACAGCAGCTGACATAAAGCGGATTTGGAAATTTCTGAAAGTTATACAAAAACCTTACCTTGCGTTGATATTCACAAAGGTAATTTATCTTCTGCGAGGGTAAGAGAAGTGGAAGATGTCTTTTAGTGTTCAACTCACAAAATGGCATGAGGTCGAAGTGTCAAATCTTAAAATACAGTCGTCATAAGTTAATTTTTTTTGCATTTATACTGTTTCTTCACCTGCGGCAAATCCTTAGCCAGTGAAACTTTCCGTAGTAAAAATGAGAGTCAAATGAAAGAACTCTTTTTCGCTGCAAAACTGTCAGTCAATGTCACCTGGAAGGTCGGTTATCACTATTAAGAGAGAAAAACCAAATAACCTTTACTTGAAGGCGAATTATTGGAAACAATATCTTTTTCAAAAAAGTTAATGTAAGGTGAGAGTGCAATTGCAATTTTAATAAAGAGACAGACAGGGATCAATATCAGCGGCTGGGCAAAGTCCCTCAAATTAAAAAAAGTCTTAAGTGCGCACATTAATATTCTCTAGATGAGCACTTAAAGTTTCGTTAGGTGGACACAAAGCAAAGTTTCTTAAAGTGCGCATTTTACTTTTCTAAAATTGCGAACTTTTAAGAAAAACTTGAAGCTCGCGATTTAAGTTTGCGAATATATGATCCAAGTTACAAAGGGCAATTTCTTGTAATTTAGAACTATATGAGCTCCTACAGATAAATAGCGTAATTTTATTTATTTACCTACCTGCTGATATTGTGATATTGATCAAGTGACGCTACGTCATAGAGTGGGTGCGATATTTTTTCTTTTCGCCATTTAACTCAGTTCCGCATTATACAATTGATTACTGGTCCCAAGGGTAACAGTCTGGGGTTTTTTTTGTTTGTTTGTTTATTTTTTTTTTTTGAGAATCTCGATATTTCTTGATACCAAGTCGAGAGGAACAGTGTTATACAGCTAGAGTTTAATGCAGGGTATTAAGACCCAAGAAAAAATCGGAGACTAGCCGCTGGTTAGCAAAAAAAGGGCAACCATTAGTTGCGTACTTGTTGCTGCCAGGGCAACATTTTACACTCAATGACTTTGTCCCGAGGGAAACAGTAAGTATTGTTCCCCGAGAATCTCAATGTTCCGTAGACGAAGGGAAACATTGAGATTCGACGCCTTAATCATTGGCCTAAACGAGGGGAAATATGTTTCAATCAGTCTTCCAAGAAAATTTAAGCGAAACGAGATTCGAAAAAACAGCAATCCACTACTTTCATTTCCTTCATAAACGGCATTGAATAAGCTGACATAAAATGCTAAAAAGCGCTCATTGGACTTAACGATACGAACCCTATCGGCTGCGAGTTACAGCAGAGCTCCAGAACGCGAAGGGAGACAGAGGAGCACCATGGGTAACTTTCTTGCTTTCACCATGAAGCCGAGAACGTTTGGACATTTTGGACGTCACCATATCCACGAGGGAGCGTCCGTCCTTATAGACTCTTGGGGAGGAGGAGGGGTCACATGATTCGTTAGATAATCAACAAAAAAAATCAAAGGTGTTCTCTGTCTTTAGAGAAATTACAAAGCAGTAAACACAGCGGGAAAAGTGATTCATTTGTTGGTATGTGGAAAAGATTGGTTCAGTTCAGTCTGCGCAACTGTTTCCGGAAGTATCTACCTGGAAGACTTACAGTGGAGTGAATTGCCGAATTTCGGTAAGCAACCCTTTGTTTTAGTAACTGTCGCTGCGTTTACTATAAAACTGTCAAGTTGCTTCGGCGACACATCTTCAAGTAATGTATCAAACACGAGAGACAGTGTTTCATCGGGATATCCAAACACCGAGCAAAGAGTTGAAAATACGATGCACAGCGGAGTATTTTTGACGAAATTCGAGGTGTTTGGATAGCCGATGAAATATTGTCTCAAGTGTTTGATATATCTTCTCAAACAAAGCAAAGCCGAAGGAGTACACGGAGAAGTAAAATCATCAAAATCTAAGCTAATTAATACCGGGTATCCAAACCTCCTTCACGGTTTTTATTTTCTTTGTTTCAACTTGATGAATTATTAAATAAGTTTGAGAATAAGAGTTACATGTCTACATATGGATGACAAAGACAGGAATATATAAAATCAGGAGCCATAATCAGAGACGATTTTAGAGCCATTCTGACGCCGTTAGGTGAAATTATTTGAAACCGTTATTCCTCCTTCTAGGTTTTAAATAACTTCACTAAACGGCGTCAGAATGGCTCTAAAATCGGCGCAAGAGACAAATTCGAGGTAGGAAAACTTTATTTCAAATGAGATAGTCATTTACACAATTTTATTATTATTATTATTACTATTTCTTTTTTATTATTTTCCTTTTTTTACGATCGGTGATTTTCCCATACAATCCTCTATATACACAAGCTGTCGCATACATCACGTATTTTGAGTTTGGGGAGCCTGTGGTCTACTCACCTATTCGCCTCATTTCTAAGAGCGTGTGAAAGCGAGTCTACAATGTTCCCTGTGCTGTCAGCGGTTCGAGATCGTAGTAATTAATTCGTAACGCTCCATAACACTCTGTTTTGGGTGGGTAAATTCGCAATTTTTCCCGTTTAATTTTGAAAAACAACTCCCTCTCACAAACATCGACACACTTGAATAACTGAAAGTCTACCGACAGATCAATCGTGACTAATCTTAGCTTCACATATTTTGTTCCTCTCAATTTCAGATTCGGTCATTCAGGCATAATCGGGAAGTGATCTTCGCACATCCGAAGTTTGATTAAGTACGAATATTCTTTTGTTACACATTTTGGCTTAACGGCCCTCTGGTCGTAGATTTAAAAAAGACACGAAACGCTCCCGCGGAGTGTTTCATAATCTTAGAAAATTCTATAGCCAGGTTGAACGAATACAATTAAATCTGAATTTACCTTTTTTCCCCTTGTTTCTGTCGTTAATTTCATATTGCACAGAAATTTGTTGCTTTTTAATTTATCGGTAACAAGTGCCTCGTCTTTGCACAATTCTTAGAATTTCTAGAACTGGCTTATCTCTTCTCTTTTCTTTCTTCTTGATTATGTAACAAAACGAAGGAAGCTGTTTAACTCCCACACACACTAGATGGCAAAATAAGCAACGACGTTTTGCATTTTGTATCGCTATTAGCAAAGTTCCTAAATACTAATATTAGATTGCTGTCGAATTTTTTTTTGTCAAAATACTAAATACTTTAGCAGGAGAGGAGCCTATCACTTTAAGGAGAAAAATAATTTCGCGGCACAAAAACAAACGCAATGCTTTTGCGGCTATAATAATAGGCTTGGCACCTCTCTTGTTGCAACTGTTTGCCTCATATTTAGCAATGCTTAAATTTTAACGTGGTTAAGCGTAGTTGACGCGTCACTAAGAAAAATGTACAGTTAAAAGAAATTAATACTGAGGATTGCTAGAACATTATACAATGGCTGGAATTAATTACATAAAGCCGATTTTTTTTCTTTCTGCGCCTTGCAATCTGTGTCAGAAAAACGAAAAGTTAAGTTTTTACTTTTATATTGTTTAGTACCTTCACCTGGATAAGCAGCAAAGCCCAGCATTGTAACTTCAACATTTTGAATGAGCTTAATAGCATACAAATAGCAAATGGTCAAACGGTTGAAATAGCACAGTGTATACTGCAGGGAAAGAGTCCTACAAGTTTGCTACCGACCCATGGAGATGTTTTAGCAATGGAGGCTAGATCGGGACAATTACTTTTATATTTTTACAAACCAGTGGAAGTAATAAGAGGCAAAATGGCAGACAATTGCAGCAGTACTAGGTTATGTCAATAGCATGCTTCAATTTTGAAGTTTTTTCGGCCAAGTAACAATAACATGAATTGACCGGAAGGCCTGTATGGGAAGCTATTGTCCGAGCTACCATGGAGAATGTTCTTGCACAGGCGAATGACACACGGTTAGTTAATACGACGCTTATCACATTGTACTGAAAACCTCAAATTTGAGTTTCACTCAGAATTTCAGAACGTTATATTTGTTTAATTAAGCAGGAAGGGGGAGCTAACTTTAGGCAAAATGCTAGAATTTAAAACAGATCATGGACTCTGTTCTGTTTGTCTACTGACAATGTTTTCTCGACACAAGTGTCGTTGGTCCAATTTAATGTTTTACTTCGTTTTACGAGATTTTAAATGTAAGACAATCCGATTATATATAAACTTGGTAAAACTCTCCTCATACACCGCACAAAAATCCCCAAAGCGACCAAAAAATCTCTTGTGGCCTTGTCTAGAAAATTATGTAACAAGTTTAAATAAAGAAATATATTAAACTCAATGGAAATCGAGTCCTCAACAACAGAAAACGTGTAACCTGCGGGAGAAATCTAAAATCTTCGCTGCGGTAGACATGACCTGGTTGGACACAATTCATAACAGAGGTCTCTGCCAGCGAGTTGAAACAATGCTGTGACGCATTTGGAGAGTTATATATATAAACAAAGCACGGATTGGTCGAAAACTCACGGAATAATTTGCTTAAAAACACGAAAACCTTGATAAAGGTATCTTTTCATTCAAGAAATAAGCATTGCTGGTGTAATTTCAAGGCCTTTTGCCGTTGATTCTAACCCCAGATTGGTCAGTTTTGTCGTGCGCATAAGTAATGTTTTCTGTTTTAGCCCATTTGCAATTTTAGAGGTTCGGCAAATTGCCAGTGACATTAACGACTAAATAAGTGATTTAAACCATAATAAACCGCCTCCGCTGTGACGTAGAGGAAGTGACAAATGAGATGAAATGGCTTTAAAACCAGCAGTGTTGTGAACACGACAGCTTTTTCAGAGTATAGCGGGAAGGTTCTTGAGAAAATCGACAAAAATTGGCAAATTCTTGAGACCGTTTCTCTTCCAAACAACCAACAAGGAAGAAACAATTCAACGACTGGAAAACGGAACACGCGATAAGGACCCATTTTACAGAAACCTGTAACAGTAAATATTGTGGCATTCTTCGCCGTGACAGAATTTATCTCAAACGGTAAGAAATACAAATCTTTCTCTTTAGTTCAATTTTCATTCATTGAGCACTGGTAGTAAAAGAAATCCGAATATTTTAGGACAAACATTATTGTGCACGAGATTGTGGTTTCCCTATTAAACGCAAAAAAAAAAAGAAAAGAAAAAAAATATCGGTAAATTGAGCACAATTACTTTTGATGTTATGACGATCAACCTCGGGATAAGGTCAAAAACATAATGAATGGTAAAACAATTTTGTGGACAGTAAATCAATGAAAATTAGCCTGTCTGTGTTGGAAGATTCGAGATAGCATCAGTACACGAAATTGAACTTAGATTCGAATCATGGATCGATGTCAAATCATAAAATTTAAATTTAAAAAAATAATAATAAATAAAAAACGCAAGAGCCATTTCTTTTTGCCTGAACTGGCAGGGTGCAACTGAAAATATATCTTGCATTACTGCTAATGTAATATTCTTGTATAAAAAAAAATGTGGTATTCGCTAATTGTAAGGTTTTAAGCGCATAAGACAGCTGGGGGATTTGCGAATTGACTTTCATTTATAATGCAATCAATTATGAGAACTAAAGATACCTTGCCGATCCAAAAAGAACACTGAATTTTTTTTTCCTTACAGTAAGCCGAAGTGAATTACGTTCAGTTAATTTCATAGACGTTCACGTAAACATTAGATAAGACGAGGCTAAATTTTATGCAAACGGGGAATTCGAAAAGGCTGGTTTTATTACTTATTTTAACACTAAAAAGCTCGCTCCATGCCATATCAAATAATTTTACAGTATATTTAATGCGTAAATGTAGATAAGGTAAAACTGCACAGAGCGGATGTTTTGAAAACAAAAAAAATACATATTTATATTGCTTTTATAGCCTCTGGCTTTTGTTCTATGAAACTTAGCCCTTGAGCGTAAACATTGGAAACTTTTAACCATTGGCCGTAAAAATTGTTCAGCATAAAACGATTTACTCAACAATTCTTGTCTAGACCATTTTTTGGCCTTGCCTTACTGTTATGGTAAACTGTATTGGCCTAAAATTCTATCAATTTTTTTTTCCTTAATTCCCGGAATGGTCCCAAGACCTTTGCTTTCCAGTAGTCAAAATATATAATATATATTAAACTCTGAAAAGTAATTTAAAACTTTTGAACACAATAGGAATTGCTTTTTTACATTTTGTTAGTCGTAGGAAAAATATATGACCCGGTAGCCGCAAAAAAAGCCAAAATATAATTGTTAGCCATATAAGCCGGATGTTCCTTCCAAATGCCGAACCGCGCCTTTACTGTGCCTTTCAATGAAATGCGGACTCTAAAATTAAGGTGATTTCTCAGGAAAAAAAAAGTTGTCGATGAATTTTTTTTAAACTTTCTCTGAAGGTTCCCTACCATTCACTGTTTCAAAAAATAGAATAAAAAAGACAGGTCGTCTTGCTCGCAAAAGATATTTGATGTGCCAATCTTACTGTATTTATGCCTCTACTCGTGCTTATCGCGCGCGTTATCAATCGGTTACTTTTTGCGGTAGCTGCAAGCATAGTTTATTAACGTAAAACTTAAGAGAAAACTTGATAGATAGAAAGTCTGCAGCAAATGGAACATTATAAAAAATGTGTGGGAAAAAAACACTGATACCCTTTAAAACGACGTGGACGTGAAGCTTTTGTCGAATCGTTCTTTTTTTTTTTTTTTTCGTTGTCATAGTTTGCATCCTAGAGTAACTATTTTGTGTTCGCTTTCCGCTACATCACCTATTCCTTCCGAAAAATTGCTTCTCGATTTTTTTTTAAATCGAAGAGGATAAAATGTACACTGTTATTATGCAATAAAAAAATACAGGTCACGGTGCCCATTTGAGAAGAAAACAAGCATTTATTTCGCTGTTGGCTTGTGGGGAAATCTCTTAAGTTGTGTACGTGCTTGCACCCATCTGCGCGTGCTGAGGCAAAAATTTTATGTAGTAAGGATGAGCAATGAATACTGAGGAGTCACCTTAAGAGCTCAATCGACAAATGCGTTTTTTCGCTCCCGTCAATCAAATGTTCGGCGGCTCCTCCCAGCTTCTGACTACTGTCGAGCGCGCAGTAATAAGATCATTGAGCACAGTTCAGATAACATGTGGGATGTGTTGGAAGATTCAAAGTGCTCGGCAGTAGTCGGAAGCTTGGAGGAGCCGCCGAACATGCGTTTGACAGCAGCGAAAAACGCATTTGTCGGTCGAGCTTTAAATTTTAAAGTCCGAAAGTCATTGGAATCAGTAATAATATCCTTTCAATTTTAAAGCGCAGTTCCCAATTTGGCGACATGAACAAGGACCTGTCACGACTTTCGTGCAGCCTGTTGGTAAACAGTCCACCGAAGGACAATGATGCTTTCACTCTTTGACAAAGCAGTAATTAAGATTAAAAGAAAAACAAGTAGTCACTGAAACGCAAAGTGAAACGTAGCTAACTAGACACAAGGAGAGCCATATTTTTAAATGTTCTAACCTGTACTGCAACGACATTGACTATGCTAAGTTTGAAGGCCATAGTTTTGAACTCAGTATTCTAAACGTAATTATGAGTGTTGTTCCTGTGAGAAGAACCATGGGTAAACATGCTAGTCGCCGGCCATATTTTGCCCTACGCAAGTCTGAACGTGCAGACTGCAAAAAGCCCTTTGCAAGACCCGGTCACATGGTACAAAGTTACACATGCTGGTGAACAAGTTGCGCGGTGGAACTACCAAAACAAAGGCAAGTACATTGTTTTGAAAGTCCCACTGCGCAACTTGCTCACCAGTATGTGTGATTTTGTACCATGTGATTAGCAAACTGCGCATGCTAATCAATATTGCTATGACTTTTAGAATATTGTGTTTCAATATTGCATGGCTACGCAGAAAATAAAATCCAGCTTTGATTGTAACACCATAGATAAATCTGTAGTCGGCAGTTATTTCATAAGGCCGGGACCATTGTGTTTTATTCTTGGACAAGTCACAGACCAGCATAACTCTCACAGTGCCTCTCCCAGAAATGGAAACTGACTCCCTGCATATGAAACTTCTAAGCTCTCTGAAAAAAATGTTGCTCAGGTTTTGTAATTCTCTAACTGAAAATTAAATTTGTTAATTAAAGGCTTCGCTATATACGTTTCTATTTCAGTCAAAACTGCACAGCTCGGCGGACGATTAAAACTTCAAGAGAGTTTCTAGCAATGCCACTCACAAGAAAATTTGACAGCATGCCTTCCCTGGTTCAGAAATCCACGATATCACTCGAGTATAAAGACGAAGGTTTTATATCTCGGAGAGTTTCAGACTCACCAAAGACTGGGACAAGGCAAAGTGGGACGCACGAAAGTTTGGAATTGCCACAAGTTAGGTGGTCGTATGTAATTCCCACCAAGAATGACCACTGTCCCAATTCTCGGCGTGAGATTGCCTGGCGCAGCCCGCTGCTTGAACAACGGCAAAATTCGGGAGTGGACCGACAGACCGCAGGGGAAACTGCAACGCCAGATAAGGAGCCAACAGCTGCAGGCAGTCCTGGGAAGCGACGGCTAAATGAGTATGCCACGTTTGTGCCGAGTCAACATTCTGAAGGGCTAGGCAGAGTTTTACCATTCAATGGAAGACTCAATGGAGTCGCAAAGGCCGATAGCAGTGTGAAGACCAGAGGACAGATTACAGGGCAAGGAAAAGTTATTAACACAGGGCAAAACACGAAGCTTAAGAGAAAGTCGCAAATTCGAAGAAAAATAGAGGTACCCAAGAAAACAGCTTTGACGGCAAACAACGATGCCGGAAAATGTTCTCGAGAAATTTCTGTGGAAAGAAAATTCTACTTCCATGACTACAGACAAAAGTGTATTCAGTGGCTGAAATCCCTCCCAGATAGCGGAACACACCCGATGACCTTACGCTAAAGAGAAATGGAAACATTATGACCAAACTTTACAGCCCAGTTTCAATTTATACTAATAAAAACATATCATGCAGATTAACAAAAGGGAAAATATAAACGTTTTGTGTCTCCAAGCTTTTGGTTTGGCGCCAAAAATGGGTCACCCACTTTAGTCAACTCGCTCTTCTAACGCGGTCGCCAGGTAGGAAAGTATTTGTGTAATTTACAACAAAATATGCTGTTCCTGATCAAATCAAACTCAGAATGCTCGAGTTAAGCACTAGAGGAAGCCAAAGCAACTTTAATACCGTCTATATTTTGTTTGTTAGCTGCGAAGAAAAGGACTGTTATCGTAATTTTTCGATAAAACAGGTTGGTTTTGGCAGCCGCTCAATTTTGCCAGCGCAGCTAGTGTATGCAATGGCGTCAAGCAAATCATTTTTTTCGGAGTCTTTTTCTATTTTTGAGTCGGTAGGTATAACAAAACACTTAATGACTAGCCCCTCGGGATACAGTGAGTTTTGTTTCCCCTCGACCTCAATGTTCCCCTCTCGGGGAAACGAAACTCACCTGTCTGTCTGTCTGTCTATCTATCTATCTATCGGTCGATTTAAGAAAAGGAATGCAGAGCTCGACTGAGCAGCCGTTAGTGGGGAGGAGCATTGCGCGACGACCCTAATAACGACTGCGGAGACTAGTCATTAAGTGCTATATACCTCTTACTAACCGAGTTTTTCCCCCTTCGATTTATGGCCGAAGCGCGAAACGCGCGGGCCATAAATGGTAGGGGAAAAACCGAGGATCCGTAACTTACGGTACGGACCGAGAAGACGAGGTTAGTAAGATATTTATTATATCTCTATTGTTGTCTGAAAGAACGTTTTAAACTTTTACTTGCTATATAAGTTAAGAACACTTGGTGATAAATCACGCAACAGTTGGGGAACAAAACCAACTTGAAATTTTAGCGCGCCGTGTGGGAAAGTACGGCCCGCTAAATTGACCAATCACAGCGCGCGTACTAACTCAGAGATATAATAATATGTTATAATATTTAGGCATCTATTGATTTAATTATTCTCGGGACCTGATCTTCCTTACAAGGCACTGACATTATAGCAATAAAAAGGCACGCCATTCAAAATATTCAGAGTTTTGGATCCGTTGAAAAGTTGGAAGAATTGTACCCGAGTTAGACACGAGTATGGCTTTGCAAACTTTTCGTTATTTACAAATTGTTAATGAACCAAGTAGTTTGTCAGGTAGGAAACGTCTAAAATAAAAGAGGAGACGGGAATATGACCTTACTTAAGATGCTACTGCAGTTTGTCGTTCTTTCAGGCCTTTACAGACATATTCACGAGTTTTAAACATTATCTGTCATGTACATAATCCATTCTTGGCAACCTGTTAAACCCAACATTGGGGAATCAGTTGCAATCCATTACATAGCACAAGAAAACGTTGTGTGGAAGAATATAAATGTACCTTTATTTACAATTAGACGATAAAAAAAGTAATAAAGTTTTATATAAGACAAATAATCTGTTCTCTGTATCTCTGAAGCATATCATTCTAAGAATTCTTTTGACAGAAAACATTCACCAATAATAGGACTACATGATCCAAAACAGTGATAACCAAGGAGGTAGGCTCTTCACAATATCTTAATAATAGGGTGAATGAATTGTTTATCTTTGGTGGAAAATACCTCTTCATTGCTAATGGAAAATCAAGCCGGCTCCACGCACTGTTCTTAGTTTCGAGGGAATGGACTTTTTTGATGAGACGGCAGCCATTTTAATTTTATCAATTCAAATAGCTATTATGGTATGCTTGAGGGGCAGATTAGTTTGCATTTGCCCCCTACGCATCCCATAACAGTTCTTTGAAACAATGGATTCAAAATGGTCGTCGTATCGCCGAAAAGGTCCATTGGTATATCGAAGGTTGCATAAATCACTTAATTTCTAAGAGACCGATTTCTGTCCAAATTGGCAACCTTGATCTGAACCTCCACATGCCGATTGATTGATTAGACTCATTTGATGAGAAGCCACTTGATATTTTGACTTTTTTGATCTCTTGACGAGACAATAATTTTTCGTAGCTACACTCGTCAGAAAGCAACTGTCATTGAAATGGTGTGAGTGATGAACCAGGCCCTCTCAGCCAAGCTTCAAGATCGGAGACTGGGATAAAACTAGCCGCTGACCCGTTCAAACTGGCGCAGGTAAGACTCTACAAGTTGTAATAACCGCCAATCATCCGTTGCCACGGAGACCACAGTTGATTCATTTAAAGGACTGAATTTCAGCAGCAGATGTTGATGAGGTGGTAAGAATATCCCGAGTTGGACTACGTCATCTAAAAAAGCACATGTGATTGGTTAAAAACTCCGCAGAAAAAGACGAAGGGTCAAGGAAGGGAGGAAAGAGAGAGAAAGGAATAAGGGGGGATGCAAGGTAAAGTGGGGGGGGCCGGGGGAGGAGCCGAGGAGGGAGGGAGAAAGGAATGTGGCAAGAATGGAACTAAGGAAGTAAAGAAGGGGTGAAGACAGGAAACAGGCAGAGAAGGTTAGTGGAAATGAACGAGAGAATGAGAGAATAAGGAAGGGATGGAGGAATTTCTAAAGGGAGAAATGGAAGGGGTGGGGTCAACTCTCAAAAGCTCTTTTCTTCCATAGTCGTCCTTACCCGAAGCACTCATAACAAAAGAAAGCAGGCGCTCCTCTAAGATCCTTCTAATGACACTCCACTCAACCGAAAGACAGACTATGGACTCGGCCCCAGTACCCATCGGGTTTCCACTGCACAAATAAACAAACTACATTGGTATTCAGTTACATAAATGAGAAACAAACCAAAAACGGCAGCAATAACAACGGCAACAACATTGCAAGTGACCCAAGAATTCAGAAAAAAAGAGGTATAGGCGTGAAATACCTGGTGTGTTGATCTCTCGTGATGTAATCCCATAAAACTGTAAAGAGCTCTGCTTTTAGAGTGGCTAGCTTCATAGTCTGAAAGGCGCAAAATTAGAATAGAAGCAGTTGAACAGACCACCAACACGTACTCTCCACGCTAATCTGTAGCACAAGGGTCAGCGGGAAAAAGAGAAGAAAAAAAGAATGCTCTTTTTGTCCATTCTATCTAAGGTTTAGTAGCTTTGCGTATTGCTCCTTCAGTAATTTTAATGTACTGTAATTCTCGGCTTTCAACCAAGAGAAAATGTTGTCACGCATATGGTGAGCACGGATCATTGTAGAATTTCTAAACGTCCCTTCCCAGAATTCTTCCCTGGCCCGTTGGTTTCTTAAGTCGCTCGAAGATTTATCTCTCGCTTCGCTCGAGGGAGATGAATAAGCGGATTGGAAGGTTAACCAAAACTCGACTTGTGGCAAATCTAGGAACATATCTTCAATACACATTACGAAAGGAAAGCCAGATATTGCCTACCTTGAAATAAGCTGGTACTTGTAGAGGATTAAAAAGGTCTGAGAAGTGAACAGGCAAGTCATCCAATTTCATTGCACACGCTAGGCCAGTCTCGTCACTAAAAATCGCCCTAAAAGTCAAATAATAATTTTTTTTATAAATGGAACAAATCAACAAAATCAATTTAAAAAAACCTCTTAAAATTACATCTAATATAAAGGCTAACCAGCCATGTTTTAATGAGGTTTCTTTCAACTGATGTTTTGCAAATAGCATTAAAAAAAAAAAGAAAAAAACATTTTTCAATATGGAACATACAAGCGCTGCCAAGCCATTAGAAAAAAAATCATTATTTTTGATGCTCAAATTATCCTAAAGTCAACACTCGTACTAAAATGAAATGAAATGTTTTTTGATTCTCACCTTACTTCAAACACTGCGGGAATTGGATCAAGGGGACAAAAATGAACGGTTATCTGGCAACAACCTGTACGTAAAATTAAGAGTCACAACAAAGAATTTAAATTGGGCCACAAGAGCTCCTTCTTCCCTCACCTACTAGTTCACCCTCACCCCCTCACCCCCCCCCCCCCAGCTTCGTCCAAAAACAAATTCTGCAAGAGTTCAAATTGAGAGTTATAAGGCACCATCTTTTTAGAGCCCAATATAACACTGCGTAATGATGCGAAGAACAGCGCGTTTCAGGATCGTAGATGCTATTGACAGTCCCAAACCCTGGAGTGTAGTGTTTAACAAAAGCCACTGCCTCGTTTCCTTTATTTCACATGCAAACGTCTTCCAAATGCAATTGATAGTTTTGCACAGTGGTGAAGAACACTCAGAAGAACACTCGATTCTTAAAAAACAGTCTTTATCGTCCTCTTACAAGGTCTCCATGTTAACCAGACGAATACAAGCTTTTAGTCGGGACAAACAAAACTGTCGGTAACAAGCCGATGTTCCAACCGCGGGATTCTACTGTGCAATTTCTCCCAGGGGGATTTGAAAGCTACATTTCTGCAAAGGATAAATTCTTCCTGTCTCTGTAGGGCAAGTTTATTAGCCCCTCCGTAAAATAATAAATATATTACGGACTGGACTAACCTTGGGATGGAGTTGAAGACTTGGCAGCCGATAAGTACGAAATGTGAACATCTGAAGAAAAGAAGCAAACCTAAATCAAACCCAGTAAGAGTAGCGAGAAGTCTGCGTAAAGATAACGTATCTTTATCCTGTAGCATGAACTACAAAAATAGATTCTACTTCCCCTAACCCGTTTCGGAGGGATGCAAGCTCATCTAGAACCTGTTACCCCGACATCACATGCAATTTGGACGGTACACTTTCATTAAAGACAGGGTAAGAGAGAAAAGTGACTGCCCCGACAACTCAGACAGTGACTTGGGCAAGGGCTAGCGCTCAGGCCCTGAGAAGTCGATCCGGGATCAAGCACAATGATAATTAGCATGACGTGACGTCTTAGGCTTACAACGCTAAGAGTACGAGCATTTAAACATCTACGATAACACGCATGCGGACGGCCTTGATCGTTTCTCTTTACTTTACTCCTCACCAATCAAAGCACTGCAAAAGCGGCCATGAACGCAACAAAAACGATCCCTTTGGCTTGTCGTAACAAGGGCATGAGGACAACCTAATTTACCAATTACGCGGATTCAGTTTGTTTGGAGAGGCAAAACCTAAAACAGCGAAATGCAGCGTCTTTCGATCGTGCCTATTATCCTGCTTCGACTCAAATGTATCAAAGTTTGGAAACCTTTAAATTATTGCCAGAAACCTACAATAGGCTAACAACAACTTTGAAACTGGTGAGCTTCCGAGGATTGCGAGAAGAATTTGTTAAAGATTGCGCTCACAGGCTATAGTAGCATTGAGAAAAGTAAATGGTGAACAGATGAGCATAAGAAACAGACCTTCGAGTTTCTTGTATCTTCTTTCTGAATGAAATTTCAGGACAAGTGCATAAATAATCGATGGCATTGCCAAAGATGGCGTCTCCGTCTGCTGAGTAAAAACAAAGCAGATCATTACGAACCAGTGACTTCGTCTTTCAATCCTGGGTAAATGAAGATTTTGTAGATGACTAAACTCCCTTTGACTTTTAGCTCACGGAAAAAAAAAAACATCTTAACTCCATTCAGACCAAGCTTCGGATCGATCTTCCAAGGATCTCCTATTATTGGAGGAGGGATCCCCCTCCTGTAACCGACTATTAAAAAGAAAAACCAACAATCATAGCCCAGAACAATGGCATGACACGCTAAATCCTTTGTCCAAAATAAAAGTCACCTCAACTGGCAGCTTACCATGGTATTTCTACCCCGACCCTCCTCCGATACTTCCCGGGCTAAAAAGAGTACATCTATAGGGAATGTTTCGCCGACAGGACTTTGACACGGCTTAACCTGCAAATTCTTTTCTAGTGTATTTGTTGGAACCGAGAATTCAAGTTTATTTATCAGTAAGGACTTACAAAGTGGATGTAGTAAGTGATGGGTATTTCTTTTCTGTAAGTTGTTCCATCAAGCATCCTCAGGTATTGTTCCAAAAGACCTGCAGTGTACAAGACGTCAAACGAGTTATTGAGTGCCACTTCTAGTTTCCGCTCTCTGCTTTTCTGGCTCTTACTTGGTTGGTTTAGAAGGCACAGTTGACGTACAACAACAGAGAACAAAAGGACAAATAAACGAGGAAAATAATGAAAACAATAAATCTGTGGGACGGTTTTCTTTTCTGATGTGTACTAGGTCTTCTACACCAAGAAGGAGCCGTTTTTTTTTCAAAAACGAGTTTGTCTACATTATGATATGGAACTGAAAACGATAATCTCACTTCGAATCAACACCCAAAATCATTTAAATCCAGTTCGAACATCCCTAATACAGTTAAGAATTTCTGTTTTTGTAAATCGAGTAATCATAAAGAAACGAGAACGCACCTCTAGCTTTGGTGTATTCCTTGTCCTCAAGTGTTGAGAAATTTAAATCACCGAGAGAACCTTCAAATTCTGCTTGGGGAACCCTGTAAAACAACAAGGAAAAAAAAAAGAGAATAAAGCAAGTCCATTAAAAGTTCCTCTGAAAAGTGCGGGCCAGCCACTTACAACAAAGCACCGCATAAGTTATTTATATTTGGTGTTGAAACAGTAAAGTCCTTTACATGTTTTCCAGGCGGTTAAGTATAAGAGTTGATCTACATTTGCAACAAAGACTATCGCTAAGATGAAGTTCTGCTCCGTTTAAAAATGGTTAGTTCTAGGGACTGTAAAAGCAGGGATGCTTGACGACTTGCACCCAAAATGTATGTTTAAATGCAAAAACAAATTCACTTGCAAAAATCCTTAAGGACTTCCAGTACGATATGCCACCTCGTCCCTCAGTGCAGGTTTTGTGAGAAAAGCGGATATGTTAGGCTTGCTTTTTGTTTTTCTTTACACATAAAAGATCTATACACTGCACCTTGTTAGCTTGAGAAATGGCGGGCTGACGTGTTTTACAGGCGGGGGAACTGGGAATGTACTGGTTGTGATGTCATCTGTGGAGAATACAGATCGGTCACTACTGAGGGAATAAATCACTTTTTAATTGAACGAGAACACAGCTAAAAAAACAGGACTTTTCTACGCGATAAATCACTAGAGAAGTAACAAGAAACAGAAAATAACAGAAGTTTGCTGGGACTGAGGCGGAATAGTAAGGAAGATGCAACATCGCGACGAGACTGCCTTATTTGACTCCCATCGTCCTTCTAGCGAAATTCTTCTTTTCCAAAAGAAAAAACAAAACAAAACACATAACAGGATACCCAGGCCGCTGGAAGTCTGACATCGTAAAGATGTCCTTTACCCCAAGCTGGACAATACGAAGTACTGAGTTTTGACGAAGGAGGAAAGAAAGCTCAGGGGGTAGGAGAAAAAGGTCAAAAAAGCTAAGAGTGGATGAATAACTTCAATTCACGCACAAGGAGGCTGTGCACTAGGAGGGGGACCAGCTCGAAAAACAGTGGTCAGCAAACGACAGCACAGCCAACTATTTAATTACAAAAGTAATCATCAGTGTATCATTGCAAAGGGATATCAATCGTACCAGCGATGACATGAGGAAGGCCCTGCTTGGCTGATTCTGAGGCCAGTATCTTGGAACACTAGTCGGGAAAGAAAACTTTAGAAAACTCACTACAGTTAATTCTAGTCGAGTGAAAACACTGTGACAATGTCATGTGTTATTACCTAACTACAAATGCCAAGAAACAAAAGCTGCTCCCGTCCTGCTCCGTAGAATAACTTGTTCAATGTGCAAGTACCGTTCGCTAATAGCTTGTACCTAACGCAAAGTTCAATTTCGCGGGGGGGGGGGGGGGGGGGGGGGTAAGGCAAGAGCTACTTCGGCAAGAATTTAAGATGCAGTGCATGTTCCTCCCGGAAATCTCCGCGTCTTTCACGACCCGAGAAATCAAGAGAGATTACCTCTCCCCAACCCTATTCCCTATGAAAAACAGAAAAAATAAGAAATAAGATAAAATGATCTAACTGTCAAATAAATAATAAAAGTTCATCAGGATTTTGTAACTCAATTGTCATGAACGATTTAAAAACTGCGAGAGCGCGTACTGTGTGAGGTTCTGCTAAACCAGACTTTGTTCCCGCTGAAAAAGGATTTTTCGAGAGATAGAAGCTAGAAGAACTGCGCCATTTGCCGGCGAGGCTTTCCTGTTCATCAGTGCAACAAGACTACATCCAAGTACCAGTTCACTAAAGCTTACAACTTTTTTCTTTCTTTTAGTTACACACCTTTTTGCTGGATACATTGGTCAGCAGACAATAATAAAACCTGGCACGATCCCTAATATCTGGTAGCAATATTAAGACAAAAACAAAATAATAAAAAGGACTCACTTATTTACGCTAAGGAAGGGTAAGTCACATGTCAGCCCAAGGTCAACGCAGAATCTTTCCCTGCAGGTCTTTACGAGTCTTAGCCCGTATTTTCACGAGAGATGTTTACCTTGGTTTTGCTTTTACTTTACTGAAGTAAAGTTTTTTTCGTGTAAACACAGTAATAAACCTCGGTAAATGGCGGTAAAATCAAAAGTAAGCCAACCTAGGTTTGTTGACAGTTGAATGCCTCATCAGGCACTGTCGGTACCTCATCACCGACGGTAACCGAGGAAAAGCAGACGTCGCGACATCTCGGCATCAAGTGTTCACGCGTTCAGCGTGTAAGAGAAAGATTCCTTCTGATATAAGTAGGCTTCAATTCAACGGGCAGAGGCTAAATTAACTCATGTTTACGCCCCCAAAAATTCTGGACTGTAGTTTCCCTTTCATCGTCAAGTACCGTGTTTCCTTTCTCTTGGAAGCTCACTAGCCCGCAGCGGTGTACAGGCAGGCGCAACTAAAAGAAGACCTACTCCAGAGAGAGAGAGAAAAAAATCATAGCCGAAGTCTATGGAGAAGAAATTAAATTGTCAGAGCGGCCCTGAATAAGAAGTACGGTAAACGTTTACATAGCTCGTGCTCCGCGGAAGATGCCGTTTCAGGCGGTTTGCGGGAAGTATTAAAATTTTCTTGCCACTATTCATGACATTCATCTACAGAGCTTTACATCTAAGGAGGGTTCGGGTCGACATTACCCCCTGCAAATTGACGACCTGCGTTCGGCATTGGAGTCAGAAAATTTATAATTTTCCAATAGTTTCTGTGCAACATTGCATTACTTGCTTTCCGAGAAAACCTCAAAGCACCCGTTGTATGCGGCCTACTTTAGTTAATAAGTTCCGTGTAAACAGCGTCTCTAATAACTGCGATTTAGTTAGGAAATCTTGGTGAGCAGTAACCGTAGTAAACCTCTCTCGTGAAAACACGGCATTAGTAACCGTAAAGTGGGAAAAATAATCCAGAGACATATATAGGCCCATTTATGCATCACAGAAGCGACTTGTGGTGCCAGTTTTGTCGCGATTTACACTGTTTGTTTGTCTGTTTGTCTGCTTGTTTATTTATTTCTTTATTTATTATTTATTCATTTATTTATTTTATTTATTTGTTTATTAATTTTTTGTTTATTTATTTATTTTTTGCGGCAAGGGATGCAACTCCAAACCAAGGTTGTAAACAGCTGCCATTTCAAAGCAGTTCGATTGTAATTTCAGCGTGATATCTCCAGAAGTTCAAACGTACGACAAAGAAAAGGAAAAGAAAAAAAAATTGCTTCTGACACGCGTGTGCATGCTTTGCTACAAAACCTCACGCCACTTTGCCACATA
>CM042747.1:37161250-37181836 GCA_022496165.2 Catalaphyllia jardinei | reverse complement strand
GTTGGTACCCATTTATACACCTGGGTGGAGGGGGACAGTGTGAGAGTAAAGTGTCTTGCTCAAGAACACAACGCAATGTCCGCGCCCAGGGATCGAAACCTGACCGCTCAATCCAGAGTCGAGCGTGCTAACCATGAGTCCACCCTAAATACTTTTCCATCAATTAGTTCATTAATTAGCCATTTGCAGTTAAATGAGTAAAACGTGTGTTACATTTTGTAAGACGCCATTTGTTTTTCAAAAATTTGTCTCCGTGCCAACTTACAGAGAATTAACTCTGAAGTGTAAATTTAAGCGCTAATTGAACCCATGAATAACCCACTGGGCGTTAGGCCTAGTAAAGGGAATCAGTGAACCCCAGGAGGTAAAGAAAAATCTTTTGACCTCGGTGGGAATCGAACCCACGACCTCCGGAAAAGATCTACCGTCACTCTGCCGACTGAGCTATGAGGTCAGACAGAGAAAGCCGGGGACGATTAGGTGGGGAATCGCGGCGAAGAGAAAGTAAGGGTACATATGAATGTTGTGCCGCGTAGCACTAAGAACACAAATGGTGGAACAGAGAATTAACTCTGAAGTGTAAATTTAAGTGCTAATTGAAAACATGAATAACCCACTGGGCGTTAGCCCTAGTAAAGGGAATCAGGGAACCACACGAGGTAAAGAAAAAATCTTTTGACCTCGGTGGGAATCGAACCCACGACCTCCGGATTAGATCTACCGTCAGTCTACCGACTGAGCTACGAGGTAGCCAGCGACAAGATAGCCAGCGACAGCCGGAAATACGTCTGCGTTCGCAGGCTAACGACAAGAGTATGCTGGGTTTGAAGGTTTTAAAACTTTTCTATATGTTTTTATGAACGTTCTTAAAAATTTTGTGCGCTAAGAACTAGGGCTAAATATACCAGTCGCCATCGTTTTTTCCTATGCGGGATTATCGACAGTAACGCACAGAAGCCCCTGTTAACTCCCACAAAAGCTCTTTATTTGCTAATTCCTGTGAGCGGACATTCTCGTAAGCGGACGCGGACACTTGGAGGACTTACGATCAACACTTTTCCTTTGTTTTTCTTTGTTTCAAGTGTCCGTTTTTCAAGTGCCCGCTTTTCAAGTGTCCGCCGGTAAACGGACACTTAAAAGGAATAAGTCTTGACTTTTGAAGATAATGATGTAATATTTCTAAACTGTATCACTGCTTTTGCCACCTCCACAGTGGTCAGCTTCAGTTACGAAGAGCTTTTTCTAGACCCGATGGTGTCCGCTTACGAGAGCTTCTACTGTATAAGAGTAATCACGATCCTGATTCATGTCCCCCATCTCCTCGCCTTAAGGCGCAGCCCTCACCACACCAAAAGAACAATTGTAAGGGCGACCACAAACCTCAGAAGATTGAAACAGCACTTGAACTTGTCAAACTCGACTGTGCTTAATTAAACCCAAGTGCATTGTATGTTAGCTCACCTGAATGGACACTGGTAAAAATTGCTTTGTGGCGTGTTTAGGTAGGTACACAGGCTTAATAGAAAGACAAAAAAATACCAGATATTAATGAGAATTTAGCTCTTAATGCTATCTGAAGCAAAAATTATTTTTCTCAAGAAACTCTAGCAATATTATTATATATAAATCTTTTAAAATAATTTAAACTAGATGCACCTTTCGCTAAGTGCCAACGAGCAACCATTCAAAAAAATTGCGACCTTCAAAAAAACAGTCATGTTTTGTATACGTCACTTTTTTGTAGTCAAGTATTCAAACTAACTTCGAATGTAAATATTGTTAATATTGCTTTGATTGCTTTTTGCTCGCCGACAGTGACAAAGTTTGCTCACTGACCGATGTCGAGTTTAAGGCGGCGAAATACGAGATCCCAGAACCCTGAAAAAGCTAAAACAAAAGACAACTGTAGCAAACTATCGGCCAGCGACCTAAACGAGAGTAAAGGCGGCTAAATACGAGATACAAAAACCTTCAACGTGTCGCGTAACATTGTTTCGTCGCTATTTTTGGATCGATGTTTCGCGTTTTTCACCTTGCGTGATAAACTTGTCGCGCAACAAAAATGTTTGTTGTAGGTCGAAGAAGGTTGTTGCGAAAAGTAGAGAGCGGGTCTACTTTGAGCAACAAATTTTGGCTTTGTTGCTCGTTTTACTTCAAGTATACAACTTGTCACGTAACAAATTTGCTCATTTTGCGCAATTATATTTAACTACTTGTTAGAAATGTATTTTTGCTTGTTTTAAGTTTTGTTTCGTTTTACTTTTGCCATCCATCTGACTGGCCACATGGGGTTAGCGACCGAATAACGACACTAAACATTTTCCAACATGTAGCAATCATCCATGATGGCGCACTGCATCATTTACCTTCAGTGGTTCTGTACGACTTGTGAGCAAATTATCTAGACAATTGTCATCCAACCTGCGAGACAAAACCGGTTTTCGATCGGAAATGATTAAAAACATCCTGACGATACATGTAAGTAACTCTTTCAGTTTTTTTTTTTTTGGGCCATCATTAAATAGAATTCATGTTGACTTAACTTCAAAAATCAATCAATCAAGAAGTACAATGACTGTTCATGAACACAGAAATAAATAGCGGACAGCATTCGAGACCCAGTAATGTGACTCAAAGAATAGAGACATTTATTTAGTAGGTGTGATGTCTCAAGTGCGCAATGCACATGAATTTGAACGAATGAACAAGAGGTAAAGTTCAAGTAAACATCACTCGTTGCCAATAACGTTCAAATCGGTGTAACTATATATGCGTGTGTACGTGACATTTCTTTGGACAAGTATTCTGTTTTACTGTACTATTTCTGTCAGTTGCACAACAGGTACTGTAGTTTACAATAAAATTATCGGACATCTAGAGAATTACGAAGCAAAACATGAGACAGTGCATAGAGATGCATACACTGAAAGGTTCAGAAGTACAAGCAACAACAATATGTATCTAACTCCACAGTTTGCTGTACAATGTACTTTCTGATTTTGTAAGTATTCAATTATATAAAATTATTACACTTTATGTGTGGAAATCAGTGTGATAGAGCCGTGGCTAAAAATGATACCCGTGAAGTGATATGATATCATTTCAGTGCAGTGAAATGATATCACATCACTTCACGGTTTGAATTGTCCAATCAAATAGACTGTAATAATTTGGTTGGACCAATCGGGATGCACGTCATATTTTAGCTGACGCCTGGTGTCAAATTTGGCGGGAAGAATTGTTTGCAGTTTTATCAACGAACTGAATGGCCGCTTCAAGATTTGTGAATGTCTCTGATGAAGATATTTCTCAGTTTCTCGAAGAGAACGAAAGCAAGAATATGTAATAAACAAATTATTACATGTTACGAGCCAGATCGTTCTTATTCACTGGTTTTTAATATCATATCGCTCAGTCGCTCGAAGACTCGCTCGTTCGCAATATGGTATTAAAAACTTGTGAATAAAAACGATATCAGGCTCAAGATTAACATGTAATAATCTATATTTTTGCAAGTGCATCACTTACTTATTAGCAGACCCGTGAAGTAAAAGTTCTATGGCATGACGTAGTACAGTAACAAACAAAACCTGAAACAAGAGCACTTAACAATCGGTCATACAGTCTAAAACGTTTAATATGTTAAAAACAAAAGGGTTCACACACAGCTCATGCTCTTGAAGTGCCAAAAACAAATACCTTGAACGTGTTTTTCACAAGAACAAATAGAACGCTGATTTTATTAGACGAAACATTTACCGACCTACTGAAGCTGCCGCAAAAAAAACAGGGACCCGAAACTTGTTACTACTAACAGTGACTATACCTTACACTATTTCAGAGCACTTCTAAGACCATCTCATGGATCTTACAGCCCTACAACATCCGTGTAGCCCACAAACCTACAACTACGTTACGACACTTGCTGACCAACCTTTAAGACAGGGACGAAGCCAGAAACAGACTGGGAGCAGTTTACAAGATCAAATGCTCCACCTGGCAGGTTTCCTACATTAGCGAGACTGGCAGAAACCTTAGCATGAGACTGAACACAAGCAAACCATGAGAAAAGGTGCTGCCAACAATCACATTGGTGTACAATGTACTTCATCAACTGACAAATCACAACATTGACTGGGACTCTGCTCGATGCTTAACCTACAGTACAAACCATTTTCAATGACTGATTCTGGAAAGTCGGTACACTAACTTACAACAGACGCCTCTTAAGAGATGTCAACAACTACCAACGCCTTACAAACGACTTATCCGCGACGAAGACGAAACCGACAAACAGACTTCTAACAGACCGACTTAATTTGACTAACAATAGATGGACCTCAAAACAACCATTTTGACCAACAGTAGATGGATTGAAACTGACCAACGACTGATGACAAACTTGACAAAAGTCTTTCAGCCAATACCATCACGGCTTAACTGACCAATCACTATCAACGGACCAGACTTACAACATCACCGACTGACAAACACTATTCAATTGACTCTGAAGATGACTTCCACTCAGGTTGTCCAGGCGTCAGTCACCAATAACAGTTCTTTTCAGAAGTACCCTCACCCGGACGATCACACTACACAGACTTTTAGGCTTCTCATAACATTTTTAGACAACAGCCTTGTTATCTATCAGATAACTTCAACAATTCTTGGAAATATCCGGTCAAAGGTATATATTTTATCGAGGACTAAATCAAGACTGATTGAAACATTTTCTGATAAAGCTTTAGTGACAATGTATTTCAGTAATAAAAGGAGTTAGAAATGCACGTAATATCAATTTCCATAGACTGTACACATTTGATTCTGATTAAAAAAAATAACTAATTCCATGATTCTGTATGATTTCCCTGCACTCTACACTGTTTTCTAAGACAAAGGAGAATATTCATACATTTGGACCTTCAAGCAGTGGCTTTCATGCATGAAAGTTCAGTGGAAGAGCGTAAAGCCTCGTCACCATCATGTATATTACTTGAGTTTGAATCTCATTGATATCTGGGTTCTCATGTCATCTTTCATTTCTTAAAAAATATTCTGTTTAGTAAACGGACTAACCGTGTAGCTCTGGAAGACAGGACTGTTCTCAGCAGCACATAAGGCATACAGATGATCTAGCTTTGCATGGAGAAGGCCCTTGGTGAAAAAGTACATTCTTTAATAAATGATTAAAATTAATTGACCATGTAACCTCTAATTCGTCTAGCCTCACTCCATTGCCACATTCAGACTAGCACATGTTAAAGATTAACTACAAGATAGGTGTCTTACTGGGTATGACATCTCCAGCTCCCAAAGACATTCACATGCAGTTCTTCTCACAAGTAAGTTACAAGCATTGTTTGCCTGTGGAATGGAAAACAAAATCATGGCAAAAAAAAAAAAAAAGAAAGAAAATCACTAACGAAAATTGACTGAAAAACTTATTGATTATTTTAAATCTGATTAACATGGTTTGGTGGTGGTGACATGAATGGCTGCATGTCAGCTACACTACATTACACATAATATTTATTAATACATAATTTTATTATATATTATTAACCAGGATACAAAATTTTATGTTAAATGTGTCTGTACAGAGCAAATCCCTGACCCTAACAATCTGAATAACTGAGTGCATGTGCACTGATGATCCCACTTGTAATTTGGCAGAAACATGCCAAGCATTCATACATAAATTCTCAACTGAAATACAAGTTGGGACATCCATCCTAGATTACAAACCAGTAATGTACCATTTCAATGATATCGGCCAGGACTCCAACAAAATCCACAAAAACATCTTGACTTGTTTCCTGCAAATTCATGCATTAAACATTCAGTATTAAACACTCAATCATGTCAGGAATTTTAGCTGTCTCAGGGTTCTGGTCTTCAAGTCCTAAGAAAGCATTCTTTAAAAAACTTTAAGAACAAGAAAAACAACAGCATTTAAAAATTAGGTATCCACTTCACTCACCTTCTGTCATGTTTTCATATGTCATTTTAACATTTTTTTTGCATAATATTATATGCATGGCATCTACATATTACTTAAGCACAATTTAAGCAAATGTGTATGCGTATTAAATGTAGCATATACAGCCCAGTCCTCCATTTTACACGCATTAGTTTAAGTAGTAAATAAAATATGAGTGGGAGATCTGTATGGGCGTTTACAATGGTGAGCCGATAGGCAAGCCATTGTGAATGTCCATACAGATCTCATGCGAATATTCTATCCTACTTGGGAAATGAATACATTAAATTGAATGCAATGTATTGTTATGGGATTTGTTCATTTGACATGCATGCCAAAATTCCATACACATCGGACGCAAATATTTTCACCTACTTGCAAAAGGAAAACAATAAATTGAATGCAAAGTATTGTTTTGTGATTTGCTAATTGGACGTGGATGCCAAAATGCTGTATGTCCCACAGGAGATAGTGCATGAGACAATAATAGAAATATTCAAAATTTTCAGTCACTGCCAAATCGCCAGTATGGCAACAGCTCATTTTCGTCCGCCGAAAACTGAAGAGGAAGAAATTTCCTTACTGTCTGAAACCGTACCTGAAAGGACCAAGTACAATACAAAATGGGTAGTGAACGTTTTCACTGCCTGGCAGAATACTAGAACGAACAAAAAAGCGCAGTTGGAAACATCTGGAGGCAACAGACTTGAGTCTACCAATTTCAAGGACCTGTCAGTCCCGCTCGAGCACATGTCTGCCAACAGTTTAAACTTCTGGCTCTGCAAATTCATTTGTCAAGTTGCGAAGTAAACCAGGGAATGCTACCCTCCTAAGACGCTGTACCTACTTTGTGGTATTAATTGCCATTTGGGAAACATACAAGGAGAAAAGGAGTTTAACATACTGGAGAAAAGTGACAGGAGGTAAAACGACATTCTTTGAAGCAATATTTCAACTGTATCAAAAGTTAATGAATACTTGTTAGCTGAGCAGGAGTTTGTATCAAAAGTTAATTCTACTGTTTAGTAATTCATCAACCCCAGCCTTTCCCTGCTACCTATTCAATCCCTCCCCGAGCTTTCAGACAGTTGATTTGTATTGGGGTTTACAGTTGTATACATGTGATCTGAATACTGTGCTAGGATCAGGGTTGATACCCTTTTTCAGAAACAAATTTCCAGTACTTTTCCAGGACTTATCAAGGACTCAGATTGATTTTTCAAGGACTCAAAAATTCACATAAACCCCTACACTCCCAAGATCTCAATGTTAATTTTCCTTATTGCCTTCCATACACTTCATATTTTTTAGTCGAGTTTACCAGATTTCCAGAACTTTCCAGGACCAGTGGCCTTTTTCCAGGACTTTCCAGTCCTGGAAATTGCCATGATAAAATTCCAGGACTTTCCAGGTTTTCCAGGACCCGTACGAACCCTGTAGGATTGGTTTGCACCCTCATGAATAATTAATGCCTTTTACAAGTGGTGTTTTGAATTTAAACATACAGATATCATAAGCCAGCAGCTACTAACCACCATTTCCTTAGAAATCAGAATGACTGTTCCAGTGACCAAAATCTACAAATTACAAATAAAGAGTACAGTACTGGTCAGATTGAAAAATGGGCTTTAAGTACGTAATTTACATAAATTACTCATCAAAGTGTGCAAAGAAAAAATATAGCACAGCTGTAAATACAATGTACAACATTACCTGACTAAGGTAAATCTGTGATGAATGTGTGAAGGAATTAGCATTTGTATCCTTTTTTGTGCTGACCAAAGATTCTGACCTTAAAATAACATTTTTATTATTACTGAAAGTACATGTACACGACGCAAGAATGACCTCTAAAGGACATTATCATTTAAGTACTACAGTAATTAGTTATGCAGGTATCTACAACAATCTCAAGTGGTATACCATAAAAAACCCACAGGTCACTTTTATATAATTATGTACACACAAGCCTGGTAAAATCTATATCAATTTAGCATTTTGACCCAGGTTGGTACAGTGCAAGTAACCATAAGTTTGTTATTATTTTACGTACCTTGAGGTATTTGAGACACTTGAGGCCTACAAGGAATTAAAATTTCATGAAGCAGAAAATACTTTAATTTAGTAAATAAAATAATTGTACATGTACATTTGCATCACAGTAAGATACATATGAAAGCCATTTCTGAGCTGCTTTTTACTTCTGTTTCAAAACGAGTCATGAGGAAATAAGTTTAATTAGCGAGATAGTGTGCAAGAAAGTGAAGTGGTGAAGCCTTGGAGCCAACTGGCCAATAGCTGCTGGAGCTTATCCTGTAGCATGAAGCGGCTAGAAGTATTTCTACTTCCCCTGGATGGGATGCTAGTCCATCGCAGGTCACTCCCCACAATGTGTTAGGTTTCCCCCAACAATTCGCCGCCACCCATTTATACACCTGGGTGGAGAGAGGTACTGTGAGAGTTAAGTATCTTGCCCAAGAACACAACACAATGTCCCCAGCCGGGGCTCGAACCCAGACTGCTCGCTCAGGAGTCATCAGTGCACTAACCATGAGGCCACCGTGCCTCCTACAAGAAAAGTGCAAGGAAAGCCCGTTTCAATATGAAAGCTGTGCACCAAGACTCATTTTGAATCAAAGGTAAGAGAAACTTGGAAATGGCTTACTAAATTATTAATAGCAATTTATTTATCACTAATGTTTACAGTCAGTTACAGTGTATCTGTTGTGGTTTGTTTTTTTGGTTTGGTTTAATTTTTTCTTTAACCAGTTTAAATTTTTTCAAACCAGTTTAAATTTTTTTAACCCAGTTTGAATTTTTTTTTTTTTGATTTTTGTTTCTGTCAACTATCTATAAAAAAGGGGAAATATCTCTTTCCATTCCTCTATCCTATTCTCTCCTATTCTCACTGAGTGACGCCTGATTGCCACTTGACCATGAGAGCAATGGATGCAAGAGCTCTCATACTTGTTTTAATTATTAGTTCATCACCCCAAGCCTCTCTCATATAAATTTTAATTTATTCAAAAATACATATAAATTTTAACTTATTCATACATGAACCTTGTCTTAAATACTAAGAAGCTACATTGTAACCTAAACTACTAAGTCATATGCAAAGTCCCCAGCCTAACATCAAAGCTAACCATTCAAAATAAGTGCTTAGGCCTAATCACTAACTTGAGTGCTTAACCTAAATTACTAAGACACATGCTGACATTCTGCTCAAAATTGAAAATTAAACTGGTTTAAAAATTTCAACCCAGTTTGAAAAATATGAACCAGTTTAAAATATTTAAACTGGTTTAACAAAAATTAAACCAAAAATAAAATCAAACCACGACATATCCATAATTTGGGATCATAAAAAACACCTCTTCACACATCCTACTAGTCAGAGTACTTAAGAAACTAGCTTTCACATAATAAAAAATAACAATTAGTTAATTGCAAATACCTGAAGCATGTTTTGATATGGATGAATAAACATTTCCTTCAGTGAACCTACAGCACATTCTGCACTGTACTCAGTACAATAAACAAAGAAAAGAAGCAATAAAAAAATTGTAAAGAGCTTTGAAGGTGATTATAAATATTACAAAATTATATCTTGGAATGTAGAAATTAAATGTTAAATTTAAATTATTTTTATTATCTTTTATTCAGTTTCATTTACATGTACATATTAAATTAAAACTAAATAACAATATAATTATAACAAACAAAAAAATCAATAAACAAATGGAGAGGAGACATAATAGAAACCAATTAGGCGTGTAAGCCTTCACACTGTACACTGTAGGTTCCCTCACTAGCAGGATGTATTGATTAATAAATAACAGGATAATATTAAACAGGTATTAAATCTTTTCAAACTCAGGATTTTGAATACTGCTGCCATTGTTCACCGAAAAGCATTGCAAATTTAAGCCCACTCCAATCAAACTTTCTTTTCATAGCCATTGGAAATGAAGTGGTGCATTAAAACCTATACCTCTTAAGTAAAATAGTTACACTTGTGCAGTGGAACCCTGACATACAGCTGCCCAATTAAATAATATGACCACCTTGTTATCATGGTCACTTTATTCTAGTCTTAGAACACAATGTTTAAACTTAGTTTCAGTCATGCCCTTATTATTTTGACAAACTCTTTTTCTGTACATGTACACATAAATCATGCCATTAAAAGAGTCTCTGAAGCCTTCACTGGTGACTGAATCCACTATACAATGTCACTTTAGTCAACAAATTTTTACTCAAAGAAAAGAAAAGAAAGAAAAAAAAGCTAATAACACCAAGAAAACTACTTACACAGGCAACAATAACAACCCCAAATTGGATTGGTTCTTAGCTATTTTTTTTTAATATCTTCTTTTGCCATTTGCAGGTACCCAAAATGTATACATGTATTGCACTGGTTAATTGAGCTCATAAGTCAGTGCTGGGCCAAGTAACCATACAATACCTTGTTATATCAAGAAGAAGAGTTGAGGTCTATGCAAATGAAAAATTAATACATGTAATTAATATTGTATTAAGTAGAATTAATAATAGCCACCACACGTACAGTAACTACATTTACTGCAATCACATGGTATTTGACTGTTATATTATGCAGCCGTTATGAAAAATGGTATAGTGGGAGGTACACAGTGCTACATCCTATTACGGCAATGGAAACCTTAAGCACTTCAAATTCTTAGCATCGAAAATTCCAGAAAATTCAATTCTATTCTAGTAAATGGAACACCATATTCTGTATTTGCCACTAAAAAGAAAAACCTAGCTTCCAAGGTACAGTATTTCCACATTTCCAAAACTTTCTTAACAATTATTAGGTACTGTTCTATTTTACGGTTCTCCTTGAATTTCCGGAATATTCAATCATTGCAAATGTTTCACATTTTAGAAAAGTCTTGGAGTTTCTGAAAAAATTTCCACGATTAAGCTATACAGTTTCGCCCTTGTTCATAAATGCATGTACATTGTATTAAATGAACTCTGCAAATTCTTGGATTCAAGCTGACATGTATTAAACAGCAATGAACAAATGACAAGCTATTATTGATAGCCTTCAGTGTTGTCACATACACTTTTACAGGTGGATCATTCTAATGGTTGCCTTAATTAATGACCTCGTATTGACATCTAACTAGTATCCCTAAGAAGCTGAACAGGGCGCAACTTATCAGGTGTGCAATGGAAACAACAGCGACTGGCAAGTAAAACAGCACAGGCAAAGCATGGCAGCCTGTAGTTTAAAAATAGATTGAACAAAGGCAATGAAGGTATGGTACCTTTTCTTGAAGTAAGAATAGCAGCTGAAGCTTCAAATTTTCAGGAAGGTTTTCACGACAAAGAACCTGTTAAAGTACAGTTAAATTAATTTATACAATTTTATGATCACATCAACTCTCTACTTCAGCAATAACATCACGGTAACACTAAAATGCATACTGGTGGACCTTTAGATGAAATGTTGCCACATGAAAACAATTCATAAGGTTATGTTTCTTTGGGAAGATCTGGATCAGGATTTATGACCCACCTAGATTAGCTAGCTACCTGTGGGCATGTCCAATTTGTTAAAATATTTATTAGAAAATAAAGAATGCTAGCTACCTGTGGGCATGTCCAATTTGTTAAAATATTTATTAGAAAATAAAGAACAAAAAGGGAAAGAAAAAACCAAAAAAAGGTCACCAAAACAAACGAGCAAATTAAGAACCAGTAATAATATCTCAAGCAATGTTACAAATCAAGGGGTTCCATGTGCGAGTATTTGGTGGAGCTATACGACAATTTCGTGGTAAAACCGAAACACAACACAACCCACTCATTACAAATATTTGTATTTTTCCCTAGCACTTTGTCGATTTCTGGTGACTTTCACTCAATAATAGGCAGAAACAGATTTGAATTAAGAGCACTAGCCACAAAACAAATGCTGTCAACCAAATGCAGGAAAATTCATGGAAGTGTATCTCATATATGAAGCAGAAATGTAATTCAAGGCCAAAACCACTGCACACAGTGATTAATTTCGGATCCTTCACCCAAAGGAATGTGCGGGATCATTGATCTGATGATCGGTTTGCAGATCACAGTGATGCAATGAATCCTTGTCCAGGAGTGGATTCGATAGATCACTGATCTGAAAAACGATTTGCTTGAAAGGAATGCCACAGATCAGAAATCCTGATCCGGATCCTCCCAAAGGAACGCACCCTTATAAGATATTCACGGTTAATTTTTCTTACTTGCATTACAATGTAATCCAACATGGATGGGAGGCAATGTCGGGCTAAAACTACAAAATAGCCCAAAATTGCCTTGCACACGTGCACACGTGCAAGATTTTATTGTAATGCAAATGAGCAAAGCTAACCGAATGCACTTGGTGGTCTTAAGGCCCCGCCAAACGGATCCAACATGTTGATGCAACATTATCCAACATTGTTGAATCCAACATGTTGCACTCATTGGCCACCATGTTGCACGATGTTGCATGATGTTGGATGATGTTGAACGGAGTTTGATTTCTTTCAAACATAGTTTTCAACATCGTCCAACATTTCTTTTGTTCTTAAGTGTGAACAAAAATGTTGCATTCGTTTGGCCACTGTGTTCAACATTGTTGAACAAGCGCATGCCCACTAAGCTGACTTTGTGGGTATCTGTTTCCATGGCAATGATTCGCTGTTTACACTTGCTTCGTGGGTTCTGTGTGATGTTAAGATACAGTATGGCGAATGAGGAAAGTTTTCAATCACTCTCCGAAGAAAGTGCAAGCAGTCTCTCCACAAATAGAAAAAGAAACAGAAGGGCAAAGCAGCCGTTGATGAAGGAACTTTAAGGCAAACTCACCCAAGATTTTTGACGATGGCTTTGCAAACTTCATCCACAATGTATTAAGCTATCGCCGCTCTTGAAATGCGAAAGGGCATTTATTATTGAAAAAATCAAAACAGGCGAACTGGCCCTCCCCTTCGCTTTATCCAGTGTCTAGTCTTCCCTCTTTTTGTGACTCCAGCATCCTCCTCTTTCAATATTTCAAGCAGAGCAAAAGCGGCTAAACACCTCTTCACAGTCAATCGATTCGCGTGTCATTTTTTAGGCAAACCAATATGGCGCGCGTTTGTTTGGATTCTGGGTAGATTTTTGACCGATACTATACCTCTCGAACCGAAGTGTTGAATACATAATGTACAACATGTTGCATTCGTTTGGCCGCCTCGTCCAACAATGTGCAACATCCTCCAACAATGTTGAATTCAACAATGTTGGATGATGTTGGATCCGTTTGGCCGGGTCTTTACTTTTCCTCGGAGTTCGGAGATATAAGCACACGATCTCTTGTGCGACGGAGTTAGTCTTCCTTTACGTCTTTTCCTTTGTATTTCGCATCGCCTGGAGTCGGACAGTTTGAGTAAGCGCGGTACGGTTGTAAGATCTGAAAGATCTCTTGTGATCCAACGGGCCAGCATTTAACGCCACTTCTAGTGGCAAGAAGAAGGAAGCTATAATTCAAATTCTAAATTGCTTACCTCGAGGATGTCTAATACGAAACTGTGTGCAGTGATGTTTCTTGCCGCCAGAAACGCTCCCGGAGAGCGATGGAATTCCTCAAGGTTTTGAGTCCAGTGGTTTACGACAGAACTCATCTTTATCAGGCTGTCTTTTGTTTTTGTTTATTTTTTTTCTTCACGTAAATACGTTGCTGCTTTGGATGTTTTGTTGGGATTCATTACTTGTAACTTAAAAAACCCGTGACAGCCGCCATATTGTTGTTCGCGGCGAGAAGACTGGTTCGCGGGAAGCAAAAACATGCATTGGAGAGGGGGTGGTAATTACGAAAAAATAAAACTAGAACAAAAAAAAAATTGCAACAAGTATAGTTTATAGACCATCTCAGGATTTTCGTAAAATCCTACGATGTTATGCTGAAAAAATAAAGATATTAAGCAAAAAGAACATTCACAGAGCAAAAAAACAAATGTTCCCTTCATCATTCCCGGGAGTCCCCACGGTGTCACCCGGGGCCCCAGGCGTGAAATATATTACGGAATTCTTGCCGCTGGCTAAGGAGACTGAATACTCTTATTAGGGAAACGTCACTTCCAGTCAAAAAGATGGAGATTGAAAATCTTTGGTCTTTAGTGAAGACCATTTATTTTCGAAATGAAAATGTCATTTTAAGAGTACCGTTTTGCTTCTTTCTGCAGCTGGCAACGTATTTTGACAAGATTGTAAAGGAATCTAAGGAAGAAGACACGAAAACTTGGTACGAGTTTGCAGGTACGCGCCCATCAAGTTGGTTGCTAAAGATATCCAGTCATGCATGCAGGAAGAGAAAAAAAACAATTCGTGTCCTTTTGGTTAAAACGTGTGCATTTTTTTCCCGCCCGTTTAATTTTGAGTTTCTTAGAGTGGCTGGTAATGTACGGAAGTGCCAAAAAAAAAAAAAACTTGACGTGATATCATTTTGTCGCGGTAGTAAAAAATACAAACTACACAGCCATTGAATTGATATATTTTTCTATTTGTTTTTGTTTTTATTTTTCACCATTGTTGCTCCCTCCGTCGAAAAGCCAAAGTACATTGCTGTAGGGAGTCACTATAGGAGCAGATGGGGCATTAGGTTGGGAAGATGGGTTATCTCTCCATCCAGTTTCATTGAATAACTTGTTGTTTGCTTGGTAATGACTCTTTAGTTGTCATAATTTATACTGTGTTCCACAACGGGAGTGACACAGAGTTGAGGGGTCAGAGTTGTGTGGCCAGGGAAGGAGTGGGGGCAGTGTTTGGGATGGAGCTGTAGAGCACTCTGTTCTGGGAAAATAATGCGGAATAATATCCTGTTTATTGCCAGCTATAGTTAAAGGGAATAGCAACAATCCTCACCCCTTCCACCCCTACCCCCTACCCCCTTACCTCTAACCCCTCACCTCTCATCCCCCAGCCCCCACCCCCATTTGAGACCTGCCTCTCTCCAGCTGTCAAATATTTCACTTCTTTTTTTTTTTGGTTGTTTGTATTATTATTATTTTTTTTTTATCGTCTTCAGATGTATTGTAGGAAATTATCTTGATTGGTGAATGTTTCATACATTTTTGTATTTCCTTGCAGCTCTTATCAGTGGACTTCTTGGTGCCACTGGGTTGCTCGCAAACCGTAGCTACCTTCAGAAATGTTTTGTTTGGTTCATTGAAGAAGTTGTGCTCCTGGCTGCATTTGCTGCGATTATTATGTACACTCCCTCAGATGTAAAGAAAGATGGCTCCAGAAATAACTCAAGCCTTGACAGTTCATCTTATCTGGATGGCATTTACGGTTATTCAGTTTTATATGCTCAAGTTTTCGTGGCTGTCAGCATAGCTATTGCTCCTCGTAAATGGGCGGCTGTCAGTGCCAAACAAACAGTGGCAATGTTTATTATTTTCCCTGTTATAATTCAGCTTTTGACTCTTCCATTTGTTAAGGCTTCATCAATCTTGAGGGACATCTGTCTGGCCTACCTTGCATTTGCCTCAGCAATTCAGATGTACAAAGCCTGTCTTGGGTTGTTGCAATTACTCCAGGACTTCCCAGGGATGATAAAGAATACAATCAGAATTTTAATCTCCTTTGGATGGCTGGATTTATTTGTATACCACTGGAAACGAATTAACTTAGGTCATGTTCTAATGGTAGCTTGGGTGATAAAATTTTCCACCATATTCAGTGTTGCCTTGACCAAGACCTTCAGCATACCTATGGCCATATCTGGAGGTCTGGTACGTTGTTTTGACAACCTTCAAGATTTAGCAGGAGCTAGCATTGTGGTTGGAGTGATGGCAAATGTTATCTTGGATATCATTAGCGTAATAATTAAAGGGAATTTTGAGCGTCCCCAGGAAGATCGCCACCAGGAGCTCTGGAACGATAGTATTTCCTTTTTCCTGTTGTGTATTCAAGTCGGTGTTGTCAACTTGCCTAAGCAGGAACGTCTCATGCGAATTGGCCTAGTCATGTTTGTGACAATTTCACTGTTTCTGCAGTCTGCTTATGAGTTAACAGAACCAGCCCTCATGTCTCTGGGAGCAACATACACAGGTGTTTTGAATAGCAAACATATACACACATTGGTGGTTTGTGCTGTGGTCCTGGTACTTCCTGGGTACATGATAGTTGTACTTTGTCAAATGTTCACTTTTGACGCTTGGCTTTTCGTGATAATCTCCAGCAATCTTGTGACAATTGTTCAAGTAATGGGCTCACTTGTAATTTATGCACTTTTCATATCAAATGTTCATTCAGAGAGTCAAGTGAAGGATTTGGATGACTATGTTTATTACATCAATGCTGGGTCAAAAGTCTTTGAGTTCTTAGTTGCAGTGGTCGTTCTGGGCTATACTGCTTGGGCCACGTTAAATGGAGAATGGAACTACATTGGTAAGTACATAAATAACCTTCCGCTGCTGCACTTAGCTATTTTAGGCAACTGAAGGTGAAGGCTAAAGAGGAGTAAAGTGGTTCATCTGGCTGGCTCTTATCTCCAGATTCTGCAGTATGAGGCAGCTTAAAGTTTTTCTATAACCTCTCCCCTACCCCTACCAAATGGGATGCTACTGTAGTTCATTACAGGCCAAGGGTCTCCCCCAAACATTATAACTCACTGGCACTGAACTCCCCCCCTCCCCCACCCCAAAGTATTGTTGTCTTCCGTCATCAAATTCACAATACATACCGGTAGTTGTATTATTTAGTACATGACTAGTTACTGTACGAAGAATATTATATAGAACTGTTTTGTAGATTTACATGTAAATATCAAAACCTGCTGTTGACATTGAAACCAATGTCATTATTTTTTTTTTTAATTTTTGCTTTCCCTGGTTACCGACATACTTTACATTATCAAAAGCTGAACCAAAAAGAGGCAAAAGGGTTTGAAAAACATCAAACCAGAAATAACTTCCAACCTTGAGCAAAAGAAGAAATGACATACACCTGTATTTTAATCTTCACCTGTATTTTAATCTTCAACTTGGGGGCTTGGACATTAAATAACATATTGTAATAATTTAGTTATGTTTTCTTCTTAAAGGTGCTTTGGTCATCTCAATGCATGCATACTTTAATGTCTACAAGAGAGCACAGGAGGGATGGAAAAACTTCCTTTTACGGCGCAATGCAGTAAAAAGACTCAACTCCTTACACTGGGCTACTGAGGAACAGTTACAGGAGCTCAACGACGTCTGCTGCATTTGTTTTGAAGCCCTCGATAGGGCTAAAGTTACCAAGTGCAATCATTACTTCCACAGCTTGTGTCTTAGAAAATGGCTGTACGTTCAAGATAAATGTCCCATGTGTCATGCAGACATTCTGCAGCAGGATTGACTATTACCTGTCCTGCAGCGAATGGCTGCCGTGGGTTAATTATATAGTGGATTTGTGCTTTCTCAAACTCTTTAAGGACACAAAAAGTACTTGCAAGATTGCAATTATTCAGGAGTAATTTGTAAATGTTTGTCTGTTATAGTGATGTTAAAAGTTGAGTAATGCATTAATTAACTGGTTACTGACAGGTGCTTCAGTAAAGCTGAGAAATTTTATGGGAAAAAAAAAAAACAAACAAAAAGAAAACAAAAGAAACAGTATTCCGCTGAAGAATTCTTGATGTATCAGTTGTTAATAAAATATTCCATGTAAAATTTACAGTTGGTGCTAGTTATCATTTACATGCACATTTTTACTGAGCTTTTTATAGAAAACAAGCTCTTGAAAGTTGGCAATTTATTTATAATATCAGTTTAGTTATTAACTGGGCTAAGATTATCAATAGTAAATGACTGCAAGGTAAAAGATACTAAGGTTCCAGCACTCCACAATCTACAGGAGGGACGCTGTATTTTGGTCCTAACAGGCCCTTGTTATTTTTGGAGTTAAACATCAAACTGTCAGTGTGCAGATGTTAAACCTCTGTGTAGTTGTCTCCAATACTAATCTGCTGGCTGTTGATGTTTGAAATTGAAGGCCTTCGTGCAAAAAGGGCGTATATCGGTTTTTGGCCAATTTGCAGACTGACTTGTTTTGACATGTAAAGCATTGTTCCTTAATTGTTATGGTCGATTTGCACTTTCTTCTCTAGAAATAATGTATGCAAAAAAACTCAGTTTTGCATGAAGCGGCATCTTTATGAGCAAATCTCAGTAGATTTTGATGCGACCCGAACTTAAATGATTACTTTTAGCAGCTTCGACACCAAGTATACGTTTAAATTGATGTTTTGGTTTGTAAAATAAGTAGGGCAACAGGCGCCCCCCCCCCCCAAAAAAAAAGGCCGACCTTGTATCGAACCTGTGTCACGACAAAACAAATTCACATCCGCTCCGTTCAGCACCTTAACTGCTTGTGCTAACAAAGCAGCAGTAACTGATCAGCGTAAATTATACGAATAATAAAACTAAGCGAAACAAAAGGTTTCTTTTGTTTTTCATTGGACAAAAGGTCTCCAGAGGAAAACTGAGTTTTTTGCGCACGTTATTTCTGAAGAACGAAGCACAAATCGATCAAAACAATTAGGGAACAATGCTTTTCACATCAAAACAAGTCAGTCTGTCAAAAATAAGCTCGATCCTGCAAAAAGTGAAAATCAGCCAAAAACCGATATACGCCCTTTTTGCATGAAGGCCTTCAATTGTCATGGTTTACATTTTGCAGATTTTAGTCTCTGGTGGTCATTACAAGAACACTAAAGTTCTTCAATCTCCTTACTACAAGGCTTGACCTACTCTTAAGTTAGTAAACCTTTTTGCCATTGTGATAATTGATTTTCTTATTCAGATATACACCTGTGCTTTCAACATTTTTTTTTTAATTAATAGCTTGACACCAGTTTGAAACCCAAATCTCAGTTCAAAACAAGTTGAAGAAGGATGAAATTTTATTTAACTAGTTAAGTAGCAGTTCTCTTGAAATGGAACATTCAGCTGCAAATTATGAACAAAGTTAAAAATAATGTGCATTTAAATCTACAAGTTGGTTATTGCTGGTATATTTATATTTGTATATGTAAAAAACACTCTTTTAAAGTTTGATTGCAGATCGGATTATAAAGTTTATAAAGGTTGCAATCTTCAAATTCATATTAAATATTGTAAGAGTTGTGAACACAAGAAAGCTGCAGCTGTTTTTGTGGTGTTTTATTGTAACCCAAGTAATAATTTTACAGCTAGATTTACTTGTTTAGCAATTTTTTTCTCCAGATGCCATGTCTCAGAGACTGGGCAAAAAATATTGGAAGAGTGGGGGTTAGGCCAAAACAGAGAGGAGCTTGGTCATCAGTTTTTGAGCGTTTGGTAAGGTGTGGGTCATTTAATTTCAGCTACCCATGTGGGTGTGTCATCCTGTGTTTTTTTGTTGTTGTTTTTGTTTTTGTTTTTGTTTTGTTTTGTTTTTTTGTTTTTTTTGTTTTGTTTTTCTTTTTAACAGGCACATTTGACATAATCGACAACAGTCACTGTGGTAACTCCTTCCAGTTCCAAAAGATGAAAACATTCTGAGCCATGGCTAGTGTGCAATAAAGATGCAATTTCTTGTATTGTTAAAATATGTACAAAAGCCAGGCTGTTTGATTGAATGAGCAAGGAGTCCCAGGGAAGAAATTTCCAGTATACAATCACCAACGTATATCTATGCTTTTTTTATCCCCATGGGAATGTGACACATATTCATAGATCTGGGACTCGTAGTGTACTGTCTATGTTACCCCCAGACTCACTACAGCCTTTTTCTAGATGGATCATCCTCATATAGTGAGGCTGGAGGTCTTGTATGAAATGTTTGAGGTCAGGTTTTCTTTTAGTTTGCAGAGATGACTTAAAGTTGCAATAGTAAAGGAGAACAATGTTATTTTTAGATGATTTTGTATTATTACTAAGAAATAAAGTGACATAAATAATACCACAATTCCATACACAAAATGTGATTTTGTTGGATTATGCAATCAAAAAGTCATGTTTTATGGGGGGTTGGTCAGGTGATTTTCAATCTCCAAACTTCAGTTAGGGGTGGGTCTCTCAGTTTTGTGCCGAATGGAAGGGGTGGGTCATGAATGTGTTTTCTAACCACCACATTTTCAAATGCTCCAGCCCACCCACCCACCTCCCTTCCCCCATAATCTTTGACCAGTCCTTTATCAAATGTCTTTTGGGCAACACAAATCATTAGATATGTTTTTAAGCATTATCCTTGTTCTGTATTTTTCCCTATGCATAGAGGACAAAAAAAGTCTATTAGGCCAGGTGGTTTACCATAGTGCCATAGCGTATACTGGTTTCATTAGCATTAATTGAGTAGGAATATTTGGAACTACTCCCTCCTGGTTGGGATGGTATGCCAGGCCATCACATGGTTACCCCCAGCACTAAACTTGCTACTGGTAATGTTTAGACACCAGGGTGGAGTGAGGTGTCCAACAACCCTCCATGGGACAAATCAGATTCCAAGAAAATGTAGAGAGCATCTTTGAGGCTCAAAAACACAACACAGTGATCCTGTTGGCTGGTTCCAGAGTCTAGTGCACTCACTAACAGGCCATCTCAACTTTGCCCAACCTT
>CM042747.1:37150080-37161240 GCA_022496165.2 Catalaphyllia jardinei | reverse complement strand
AAAAAAACTTTGCCAAAACTTGCATCTTATCCTACCTTTCAAAATTTGATGATATAAAAAGGTTTCACTGTGCTGTTTTTCAATTACAGCTCCTTAAAGCTATAATTGATGGTGTTTTAGCTAGTAATACCATTGCTATGGCAACCTACACTGTCATGAAAATCATAACAAAGTGTTCACCAATGATTGGGCAGTATTTTGAGGTACCATGACTGTAGCATCAATTGATAAAGTGGTTACAATGACCCTTCAAAGGGGGCTGGAAACTGTTTTGAGCCACCTTATTTAAACTACACATCCTTTTAACACTTTCAAATACATGTACATACTATTATATGTCTCAGGGTTTCTAGCAATAAAATGTGTCCATCATATTTATTCTGTGGTCAGGCTTAACCCTTTAAGCCCTAAGAGTGACTTATAGATTTTACTCTGTCTAACGCCAGACGATTTTACTCGTCAAAGGGAGGCCCCTTAGGGCTTAAAGGGTTAATACAAAGATGCAGACATTTTATACAAAAAGTACAGTACATTGAAGTGTTGGCAAAAACAGTCATTATTTGTACCCTCTCTTTAACCAACTATGTTTGATGTGATAGAAACAATAGCTAATTAAACTGGAGAACTGGCTGCCTGGAATAACCATAGCAGCTAGTGGAGTATTTAACTTGATATCATTTTGTGTTCCACTCTACCATACATGCAAGCTTTTCTTTTGGCCAGGGCATTTTGATTCAACCAATAATTTTATTTATTCATTTTTGCTTTCTGTTACAAATTCAATTTTTAATTTTTTAGTTGTGATCTGCTTGTTTGTTTGATGTTGCTACTAAGCTACCTGGCAATATTTCTATTGTTCACCAACTCCTCTGTGTAGACCCAGCCAGCCAGTCCATACCCTAAAACGGCCTGAAACACAAGAAGTCCAATCAAGTACAGCTTAAATCGTCCATAGTAAGGCGCATAACAGAAATCAACGAAGGCAGCCAAGACTGGCTTTTGAAAACTAGCTTTCCTCTTAAAGTGCAACAATGCCACCACAAAAGACGGAACCAAGCAGCCATTGAATACCACAATCAGCGCTCCTCTGACGCTGGCACATGATACACACTTCAGTCTTTGTTGTCTTATCGGACTAGAAACAAGATAATGCCATGACAATGCAGTGATGCTTCCGCACATTGGAGGAGTTAAAATGGCGGCCAGAAAACGTGGACGCTTTGTCGACACTCCGCCAGCTGAGCGGTAGTAGCGCGGAATTATCGCTGTGAATACAGCAGTTGATAGTCCCGTTAGTATTGAGTCGTTAGGTAAAGTTTTCTCTCCTGGACTAGGTTTTTCACTCCACATAATTATTTGAAGACAAAATGCTCTTGAGCTTCTCTGTCATTTATGTTCCAGGCATTATTTACACTAGGCCTGGCTACCTAACTTTCCCTCGCCCCAATCTCCATGCGAAAACAAATGGAGCCCGGGCCTATTTCCCCCTTGTTTTCTGACATCTAAACCTGTGCTGCCTGTGTGGCAACATGGATAAAACGTTATGCCAATAAAACAAAAAATTGTGGGGGTTGGAGGGTTCGCGGTATTTCAAATTTTCGAAAAATCATTATTTTTATTTGTACTTTGACTACTTTCATCATCATCATCATCGTTATTGTTATAGTAATTAGAATCGTTATTATTATCGTTATTGTTGTTGTTATTGTTATCGTTATCGTTAGCGTTATCGTCATCGTCATCGTCATCGTTAGCGTTATTGTTATTGTTACTATTGCATTGCATGCTATCGTAATTTTTTAACTTTGCAAAAAGGTGTATCACAAAAAAATGATTTTCACCAATTGCAAGCCGTTGAAGAATTATAAGCAAAAATTTTGGGCGTGTTTAAAAGGTTGTTTCTTTGCTAAGGTAACCTGTTATGTCATCTTGCTAACTGGGCCTTTGTGAGATACCAGAAATTGTCTTCTCTTGTTTCACTTCTAACCTTTGTATTTGTTCCCCGAGAGGGTCTCGCGTTTTACTGACCTACAGTAAGCCTTTCCCATAAAGACGCCACAGAGAACAAGAAGCGCTCTTCGATCCACTGCGCCGACATGTTTTCGGCAAGTCGTCACAGGCCAATATAATTTTGTCAAAGAGTGTGAAATGTCAACTTGCATGCTTCGACACCGTATTTAAAATCCTGGAACACCTTAAATTGTATCGTAATAAGATGACTTTTCTTTCATACGGAGGTTTCCAGTAAAACCTCCTTGTCTATTGAACTCGCAGAAACTTTTCCCCTTTTTATTTGGTTTTGAGGAGCTGCAAACAAAGTTTATCGATGTACATCCGGGATATCTTTGACATCGCAGCAAGCACTCGACGTCACTCGTGGATCTAAAACGATTTATCACGTGACCAACTAGTATTTTCTCCGGGAAAATTTTAAAAACGTTGCTGTAGTTCATGACTGCAAAATAAACCGGGACAATATAAGGAAATTACAACTTATATGTATAATCCGCGAACAGTGTAATAATTGGAAATACAGTTTTAACTAATTTTTAGCAGAAAATCCCCCTTCCTTTTTTTCAGGCACTGACGTCAGAGATTTGATACGCAAAAAATACTATTGATAATTTTGAAACGGGCTGACAAGTTTTGATCTCACAGAGATTCTAGCACACCCATTCAGATCCTCAGCCCAGTCCGATCCCAGACTCTTAACCAGTATGTAAGGTTTTTCACTGGGCTACATTCACAGAAAATGTTCTAACAAACGGCATATATATAAGAGATATCGGTCAGCGTGTCGTAACTTGGAAGATTTTTTAATCGCATAGACAAGAATAAAAGGTAAAGAAGACAAAAAGGATTTCATAGCGTACCTATCTCGCAGATAAACGGTTGCCATAATGAACATTGCTTGTCGTTCCACTTTCCTCGAAATGAACCATACTCTGTCATCTCTCCACACCTTTCGTTCAAGCTGTTGGGTTCTCCATTAGCCCAGTTCTTGAAATGAAGTTCTGTTCCATCCACCCAATGAAACACTTCACTGACGGTTGTTGAGATGGGTACGAATCCAAACAATAGGAAAGAAAATTAAAAAAAGAGAGAAATTATATTCAGTAAATGATTCTTTATGGCAGTTATCAACTCTTAATCGATATGTGATCAAGACATATTATAGATCACACCAAAGCTAAGGCTGCCGCACACTGGCCGATTTTTTTTTGTCGTACAGCTGCAGTTTTTTTTTTTTTTTGGTCAGGGTCTGATTTAATCGGGTTAAAATTTTTCGGGACATCAGCTTGCCGCACACTCGCCGATTTTTCGTCGGGACAAACCGCGTTTAGTCTTGGGGCCGAGTCGATCTCCGCCATGTTTGCAAAGAGACTTGTTCACGTGACTCTCATGACAATCCACCGTAAGGGAAAAGATGGCGACTGGTACATTTACCTATAATGCTTTGCGCACGAAAACTCTAAAAGAGCGTATAAAAACACAAAGAACAATTGTAAGTCATTCAAACTCGGCAAGAGCAATGCTGTTAGTATAGGAATGACTGCTCTTAAACCATAACTTTTTGTATGCCCAGTTGGCTTAGTTTGGTTCGCAAGGTATTGTGGTAAAATGTACAGCCGCCATCTTTTTTCTTACGGTGGATTCCTCACTGGTTAACGTACGCGCGAGCCTCGACAAATTGTCTTGGTCCACCGCACAATAGCCGACAAGGCCTGACAAGACGTTTTGAGAGCTAACACTGTCAGATATCACCCGACAAGCCCCGATTTTGTCGCAGACTTGCCTGAATTCACCGCACACTAGCCGACTAGTGAAGATTTTTTATCGGCCGACAAAAAATCGGCTAGTGTGCGGCGGCCTTAAAATACCATATACACTATTTTACTAATTCTTTCCAACTAGGTTTTTCACAATAAATTTATGTATTATCAAGAATAGAATAGTCTAAAAGTACATCAGGTGCTTAAATATTACTTAGAATGTTTTAAATAATAAAATAACGAGCATGGCACTTACGCGAATAATTATAATCCTAAACAATGTGACAAAATACCATTCTCGTCCCCAGAGGCCGCGCTTCTTTTGGTCAGCACCAATAATCACGACCTCTTGCTCAGTCCAACGACATTCTGGTTTTCAGTGGCTTTGTAAACACAATTGATTGAGACCAGAACCAATCAGATTTGTCAGACTTGACTCTGATAATGCGCAGAGTGACGGGAAGTCCGTGAATCGCGCGCGGACTTCCGGTGTTGGACGTCGCGATTTTTGGTACTGACCAAAAGGAGCGCGGCCTTTGGGGACGTGAATGACAAATACGCGCTCGCTAAATAAACTTCACAAATCCATTTTTATCTCTCTAATGAACTCGCAAGAGATTTAAGCTTCATAGAAGACTTTTTTTCCCAAGAAAATCCATTTCAAGTTAATTTCCAATTACCCAGCTTCGATACCTGTTTCTGAATTCCCAAAAACTGTGATGCGATGCGCGTTTTTCTCACATCGACAGCCCAGGCGCGTTACGCGTATTTCGTTCACCGCGTAAACATCCGCGCAACGCGATGTAACATCCGCGGCGAGAGAACTGGGTACCATGTTTAAAAATAACTTGAAAGGGCTTACCCGGGAATAAGGCCTTACAAAAAACTTGGGGGATCAACTCAATTTACTATTTATCCTCTCTGGCTTTTGTATTAGGCCAGCGTGCCATCGGTAAGCCATTTGTATAGTGTGGTTACATGTGTAAACTTGGATAGTTTGACCATTTTACAATAAAAAAGATAAGTTCAACATACTTATCGTCCCTTCTGAGGCCAATCCAGGCCGTTTTTTCAACAGCAAGATTATCGTACACAAACGACTGTTTGTTTGCATCCCCTATAGAAACGAGATCTCCTCCGAAGGCGTTACATACTTCTCTGGCTTCACCCCAACTCTTTTTTTCCGGTAAGAATACAATACAGTGATTCTTATATCTCAGCCAACCGCTAGGACATCGCTCTATGAGCGAGAAAATAAATTATTACAATATATTTTATTTGCAGGTTTTTCTTGGGCTTGGCAAGCGATTGAATGTGCTTATTATCCAACAACGGGTCTATTTTGAGCAAAAATATTTCTTTACCTAATTTGTGCCATAACATATGAAGGACTATGACAAAATAAAACAATAGGTGGCCTAGTCACAATTTATATTTTAGTTGCGAAATTCGCACTTGTCTAAATCTCAGTTCAGTACACCAATGGCTCTAAGAACGTGCTCAGGCTTAATATGCAATGACAGCGCTAAATTATAAATATCATTAGTATAAATTTACCGTAGTCTATTGTGAATCCGTGAATTTGATTGGCTAAATTACTGATGACTATCTGCTGATAGTCATAAGTTACGCATTAGCGCACATCGCGCATCACGTTTGAACCTGATCTAACGTAATAAAACAGTTCTTTTCTACGCGTTACTTGACATTTTTTCTTTTTATGCAATGAGACAACGGTAAATTTATACTAAAACAATTAGACTACTCGCCCTCGTTTTCTACGAGCGATAGTCAACTCGGCTGCGCCTCGTTGACTATCTGCTCGTAGAAAACTCGGGCTCGTAGTCTAATTGTTAATTATACATTGTACTCACTATCAGCATTCTGATTGGCCAAGAGCCTCCTGCTTATTTTGAGGATTCCGTGATTTTGTGGACAAGCATGATTAAAGTATAATCTGATATCCAATTATATCTGTAGATTAGACCGTGCGCAGTGCGCACTGCGCACCTTTGGCTAAAGAGCGCGAGCACTTGAATGGTTTCGAGTGATGCGGCCGCTTAGTGCGTTTGTCCTTGTATTTTTACAAGCACAAATAAAATCTACTTGCATTTCACACAATAGTTTTTGTATATTTTCCATAAAACAGTGTATAATAAAACAGTAACTGATTCGGTTTTTGTGATATCCGGAATAATCAAGGTCTCGACAATTGTAATCAGCCTCGACCCTCGATCTCGGCTGATTGCACTTGTCTCGACCTTGATTATTCCGGATATCACAAAAATCGAATTCAATTATTGTTTATGATTGAAATGCAAAACATTGGCTATCGTCGTTCTCGGTTTTCAGACCACGCAGAACTCGGTAATTTCACTGTCTTGTTTTGCAGAGGACGGCACAGAAATGAACAAAGACGTATAACGCACGTGCACAGCTATTGTTCTCCTCATTTCACTTTTTCAGCTTTGGCGGCGTTCGCGTTGCCGAGGTCACCGCCTTGGCAACTCGGCATCTTCTTACAACGTACGCTGTATCCACTTCATGTATTGTACCAGTCAGTTGTGAAGTTTAACAGTAAGGTTTATTCAAAGAAAGTGATAGATAAACCTGTTCAAATTGAGTACATTGGTGTTGAATCAGATGTGGAAGTTGTCACAAATTCACATGAAAACTCATTAAGTTTTCATTCATGACGACTTTTCATCATCCAGAAGTTTATTCTGCTGGGAAAACAGATCACTAAAGCACGAATTTAAATGCGTCATTTTCAATGAAATTTTCGTATCAATATATTCTCTAGACGGGATGAATTGGTCAGTACATTGATTCGAATCAATGCGAGCTGATGCTTCACTTTATCTTTGTGCATGCTGTATCACTGCGTATACTAAAAGCCAATACCGCGATTTACGATGTATGCCACAACAACAACATAACAAACATAACAAAAGTACAATGTACAAAAATATTACTCTGTGTTTAAATTTATAAACGAGCGGTCTCCCATGATTCAGTTAACTGACAGCCAATTTAAAATCCCAGAATCTAGTGACGGTTGTGGTTCTGTCATTGCAGACGTTCATGACAGAGGCTGTGTAGTCTTTTTCCTTAACCGTGCTAGAAGAACACACTTTCGAGCCATATTCATGGTCATAGCCTTATTTTTCTTGGACAATTCTGTCCAGAGGGGGAAAGGTGCAGCGAGGTTAACCCTATGTGAGGCACCCACCGATGTTACAAGGCTAGACCACAACACCGGGATCGGAACTACGTGCCCTTAACTTTTTTAGAAGTGTGCAGGGTTTTTAACGTACGTCCCCTGCTAACCATGTAACGTTGAAGATGTAGGAGACGGGGCCTACGGTTACGAAGGGGTCGGAGTCGACCTTTTTAGGCCGTGCACATAAAATGTTTTGTTTCCCAGTGCCACTCGTGCATAAAGACAGGCGATCAGTTGGTTGAAATCAATTTAAATTAGAATGAAATATACGTACAATATGAGCAGACAAAAGGAATATGCTGACAAATAAACAAATATATAATTTCAAGCAGACCTTGAATTTATCTTCCCCTTAACAGCCTGCTTACATACGTCGGAGCGACTATCACGCTAAAAGGTGTTCGAACGTGTCGTAGATGTCAGAGTTTCTTAGGGATGTGATATATTAGGCATGACTAGAGGATATATGGAGCATATTAAACTTGGGAACACCCGAAATACGAGAGCAGGCAATATATAATTAATCAAACTTATTTTTGGAATATTTACAAACAAATGGGTTCTTAGGGTGCGAGATGGAAAAAGAAAGAGGCAACGTTCATAATAACTGATCACACTTGTTGAGTAAAGAATTGCGGCTTTCAAAACTAAATATGTCATCACACCATGGACTTAAAATATTTAAATGTCTCTATAATTGTCTTGTACACGTATATTTTGCCCTTAAATTAAAATATAAATTTGCTATAGTTTTGGAATTAAGTCCAAATATCTAGGAAAATAAGATATGCGGGCAAATATTATTCGTTGGCTATATAAATCAATTTCTATAAACGACCAATTTCGCTCCTACCTTTGGCTGGAACGGACAGAGAAACAACAATATTCTGAAATAATGAATACCGATTGCAAAATAAGCTGAGCATACAAAATTCAGTAAGATTTCTAAGAGAAACATGTATCATAGATTTGATTAAAAAGTACGACTCACTTTTACATGAAAACCCAGCGTGGATAACAAGAAATAAGCAAGGAATATTCTATGATATAATTGCAGCATCGTGTTGCGTTATCTGTCCCCCTTTTTAACTTGTAATATATCATAAACTGAAAATGCTACAAAATTTAAACCGTCTTCTTTTCGTTGCATATCCGCTTGTGTTTTGAAAGTCTTTATTTTGAGATTGACACCTCTTAGGTTTCTCTCTGCAGCTGTGTTTATATTACAATTGCATTTAACACCCATGTTGACTCTTCGTTTTTGGACATATCAACTTACAGACGTCTCTTTAGGTTTAGATATCTGATTTTATTTTTGGTGCGTTACTGAAGTGTCGATCATCACGTAAAAAGGAAAATCACAGACTTATTCGGTTTAGAGTTTATGAGTGACTTCTTCCAAGCTTTGTAATGAAATCATCTCCGATGCATTTCTTTCGAAAAGTACAATACTAAAAACTTAACTCTTTTTTTTAAAGTACATTGATAGCAAACACCTGCCTATGTTTTTTCATTATCCCAGTGATAAATGGTTTCCTGATTTGTTTCTTTTGCAACCAAGTAATACTCTTTTACCATAGATCAGATGGCGTGCCATGCCAAAGTTTAAAACACTGATTTTAACCCATTAAAAATGTTCAATTTTCTAAATAGTCGTTTCCATCCCGATCCAGACTTAAACATATAAACAACAAATATTTCCCTTTGAAATAAAATTTAGAAAGCAATAGATTCGCGACAACTGATTTATTGTCAATCTGCTGCCTTAAAAACACGAATCTTAAGATCTCTCTACTTCTCGATGCCATGCCACTCAACTGTTAGATAAATTATTAAAAACTGGATCATTGCATATTGCAATTCAAGAGTTTTTATTTACTTAGCCAGAATGATCCATCGTCAGGTACCATGCTACAAAAAGATGGTAAGCAGACGCGTAAATTTTTGGACGTTTTAATTTTTTTTTGGTTTTGTTTTCTATATTTTGGGAGCGTTTTTAAAACAATTATTTCAATTGCGCTTGTTGAAGATGAGATGAATAAGGCCAACTCTGCGTTACCGACCTCGTTGGCTGTCTATCATGAGGGTCATACAGAGATTTTCTCTCGATACATCATAAGCTGATTTTATATATACTTTTTTATTGTGAATTTACTTAATAGATTGTGATATTTGACCAATATGGGTTAGCCTTTCACAGTAACCACCCTTTAGCTTATGGTTTGCTAGTTTTCGAAAAAGTGTAACTTTGTGGTCGAGTTTTGGTCTTTTCGGGGTAAACAAATACGTAACGGGTTGTCAGAACAATAAAATCAGTAAAAAACAAACAAACCTCACAGTTACAGTTTCAAAACAAGTTTGTAAAGACCTTCATCCTGACAGAGTTTAAGGGAAAAACGAATTTTTTCATTCTGCATAAGTACATGTTGTTAAGCGATTGTCACAGCAAGCCACTCATAAGCTAGTCCCACAAATTAAAGTTTATATGGTTCGTTGATTACAGACCAGTTACAAGTTATCAAGGGATAGTTTTTTCGCCAATCAATGCTCGTCATTTTTCAACTCTCGATATTTTACTTTATAAGAAAAACAGCCAAGTTGAAATAAATATAGCTTCGTCTTGCTAGAAATACATGCGTACGAGGAATTTAACGAACCAGACAAAATTTCCCAGGATATAAACCGTGAATCAATAAACATTTACCCTGGAAAAGGGCCGATTAGTGCAACTTAGACAGAGATTAGCTACCGTCTAGCGAGTTTGAAAAACATTGCACTAAAGCTTCGATTACAATTTTTTAAAGTACATATGCATTATATGCAAAAACGCAAATACTAATTATCAGTTAATTAAGTTGTTAAGTAACGGTCCATGCAAGAAGGATAGCACACGCGGCAAGGAATGCAGGAAGGTGCTAACTTTTGCACAACATTGCTATTGTTACTGATATCATACTTCTGATTGGCTCAATCAGCAAAATCTACCAAAACTTCAGGTAGCTGTATCTTTATTCATCTTTAATTTTTCAACTATTTTCCTTTGGACAAAATTAAATCTCTTCCGAGTCTAAATACCACAGTAATCCTATGTGGGGAACATTGGAAAATTGGAGGCTTTTATTGTCTTTGTTTACGACTGTTGTGATTGGTTGAAATGTTTTCACACAAAGGAAACTAACTTTCGAAACAGAGTTTAAATACATTTTATTTCATAAACCTGCTTTCTATCGATTGATAAATTCTTCGTGTAAAAACACAACCGTTTCCATGTGGGGAAAGCGTATTGCCATAGAACAATAGAAAATGCTATAGTTCTTATCTGGATCATTACTTAATCTGTTCTTTTTATAGAAAAAATAGGAGATTGATAATCTACAATCCCAGACAAAAGAGTTGGGACACGAAGTAAGTCCTCCCCTCTCCCCACTTTTAATGTTGATAATCAGGTGATTTTTCCCTTTTTGTTGGAAAGAACGCGATATTGTCCAACTTTGATGAGGGGGGATGGGGGATACGTGAAACAACTCAAGTGTCCCAATTACTGTTGGCCGGGATTGTAGTTTCGCAAATTAAAGTTTTTATGGCTCGTTGATTACAGACCAGTTAATAGTTATCGAGGAATAGTTTTTTCGTCAATCAATGCTCGTCATTTTCCAACTCTCGACCTTGTACTTTATAAGAAAAACAAGCAAGTTGAAGTAAATATATGTTTGGCTGGGTTTGTAGTTTAAACATCTGAAACAGAATGGATTAGTGCAACTCAGGCAGATATATCAGTTGCAGAATAGCAGCCATTAAAAAACGTCGCTCGGAAAAATGCAAGTGAGCGCAAAAGGAGACAGAGAGGATGGGTAGGACCTGTCAATCAAATCAATCAGTAAGTCGACATGTCAATTGACCTGATTGACCTGTCAATCAATAGGTCGTTTTAAGGAGTATTGTTCAAATTCTGCGTTATTAGGAGAAGTGTTTCATTGAATAGAACTTTATGACGCCAGCAAGCGAAGATGCCAGATAACATTTCCATGTACTAGAAAACATTTCTGTTTTCTCTGCTTCTATTCTTAATTTGTGGATTGATATTTTAAATCAAATGGGCATATTAAAAAAAAGTAAAGGGGTAAGTTTCTAAAGAAACTGTGGTGCTGCGTCGGTGGGAGTATT
>CM042747.1:37124746-37132513 GCA_022496165.2 Catalaphyllia jardinei | reverse complement strand
AACGAAGCTTTTCGAAATTAGTTACATCGCGATAGACCGGTGACTGTAGCGCTCTAAGATTTCTCCGATGCAGCGTGGCCTGGACAGAAAACATTTGTTACGTTTTCACGGCGAAAATGCCATTTTATAATTTTTCCGGCGTAGTGGAGACAAAACCTCAAATTTTTGTCAGTTTACAGAAAAATCCTGTTGAAAAGAACAAAATTTAGATCTCCCGTCTCAACCAAAGTCTCAAAATCAGCCCACAGATCTTGATTTGCAAAGCCTTATTTTACGATGACAATGCAATGACGGAGCCCTAACAAAACAAAACTTAGCTTAACACAGGTTGATAAGTTAATTTGTGATAAGGTTTATTGTAGTACAATATAAAGTTTAGCATTTTCGTTATAAATTTTCTCAGTGATCGTGATTCACAGGAAGTGTTCGAGAGCATCTTCGGGGAATTTAAAATAGAGGACCGTCGAACATAAACGCCACTTAACCACGGAAAAGAGCTTTGAAGAAATAAAGACGCTTTGTTGCAGGGAATTAAATTTCGCGGTGCTAACCTTACTTTACTGAATTTTTTGCCAGACCTTTGACTTCGGTATTTTTATGAATTGCTATCGCGAAAATTACGACGATTAAGTTCCGCAAAATAAGTGGTAATAAATCACTTGATTTCACATTGCGTCCGCGTGGATGGACACTTAGCGTAGGTTCATTGTTTTTCAACATCATTATATTTCATTTTATTTTATTTAAACAATTTTCCAGAGGCAAAAGTACATTTTGACCCCCTACAAGGCGTGTCTTATTCCCCAGTCCACAAATAGATAAAGGAAAATAACTGCCACCCTTCAAAGAAACCCCCCAGGAAATCAGTCATAGACTGATATTAGCAAGTGAAGTATGATCCTCGCAGTAAATTTTCCAATTTAAGCAATTGGAAAGAAGAAGCCTGAAAAAAAATCAGGGCTTCAACGGGATTCGAACCCATGACCTCCGCGATACCGGTGCGATGCTCTACCAACTGAGCTATGAAGCCACACGTTGGGGGCAGGGTCAATTTATTGAGTTCATATCTCCCGTAAGGAGTGAAATGATGTAAAGTGTATACGAGATAATTCATATGTGAACTGCGGTTGTAGATGCAAGTGAAGTATGATCCTCGCAGTAATTTTTTTTCTTTCCAATTGCTTAAATTGGAAAATTTACTGCGAGGATCATACTTCACTTGCATCTACAACCGCAGTTCACATATGAATTATTTCGTATACACTTTACATCAGACTGATATTAGATGACGTCGCCTGACGCACGAAAACTACGCATACACTACTCGTTCTATTTAACCAAGCGATTGATGTCATCTTTTACACTGTAACGCATCGAGTTTGTCCCAAAATCCTTCATATCAGCTGTACTTTGCATGTGGGTGATCAAAAACTTCTCTTTCGATCCGAAAGAGTAGGTTTTGATCGACCACATGCTTGATACAGCTGATACTGAGGGTTGTGGGACAAACTCGGCGACGCGTTACAGTGTACAAGAGCCAGAACAGGGAACCCAGATGAGCTCTTATCGATATTAAAATATAGTCGCTACATCGTCCCGGATGAGTATCATAGATGGGAAAAGAGTTGAGAAGGATTGTTTTGATTCCTACTGCGCTAAAACGAGACATTCAGTGTGATTAGTTTATTGAGAATACGCCTGTTAGTCATCATACTGATGTAAATTTATCCTGTTCAAGAGGATAATCTATATTCTTGCAAATTAGAACTCTTAGTTCTAACAGTTAGAACCTGCGTTACGCCAAATGCGAAAAAAAAAACCACCTTAAGTTGGTATGGCACTCTATATATGGACCAAGAAGTTTGTTTAAATTTGGTGAAAAAAGATCAATATTGTGTGCTATTGCACTCTAAACAGAAAATAAATTTGGAAGGCTTTACTTAAAATGGTTGCTAAGGCAACCACCCACAGCCTTTCGAGGTAGTGTTTTAAAGTATTGACTCCAATAAACAAGCATATCATATAAGTATCTGTTTTCTTCTGTGCAATGAATCTAAGTTTTGGCAGGTAACTCTTGTCTTATAAGTGCTTCAGTTACAGGATTTTTTTAAACCACACCCATTAGACAAATCACCCCTGGTCACGTGTGAGACTCTAAAATATTACAATTTTTTTTAGTTTATTGCATTGCAACCCTTTTGGTCAGCAATTCTATTCAAATACCTTTTAAAGTAGAAATGTTGGCGTAAAGTCAACCGGTAAAAAGTAGACTTTCGAAAAAAATGCACTTTAAGTTTCTTACAAGAAGGTATAACATTTAACAAGCCACAAATGGGGGGGACGGGGTCAGATTGGGGGAGGGGGTGTAATGGTTGTTCTATTTTGTAAAAAGGTACCCCTGTTTTCGGAAATATTCCTTTTCAAAAGGGAAATGAATGAGCCTGTGATGGCAATTCGAGGCAAAACCTTTTACAACTGATTATGCCAATCGACTTGTGCATGTCTTTAAAGCTTTTTTCTACAAAGTTTCGATTGTATATGTTGACTAATCCATAATTCACACCCATCTATAGGAAAATTAGCAAGATCATTTCAAACTGTTTTTTTGATAAATGTTCAAGGGTCTTAAATCTTGTATATTTTCAAGAAATGAATCTAACCATATTTTAGGATACCATACCACCTTAAAATGTGGCCAAAAGCACGTGCAAAGGTATTTTTTATTTAATACAGCAGCACGAGACTCTAAGAAAAGACTGGACCTCGATCTCCCGCGAAAAGCCTTAATAGTCCCTAAACATCCCATGACACCCCGCGAGCCTGTCCATCGTTTTTTCAGCCGAATAATAATTTCTGATTAATTTGTCCGTCGATCGTCAGAAATAACATTTTGTTACTGACGGACTTGACATCACACTGATTAATTAGTACAACACTCATAACAAGGAATAGTAAGTATGACTTGTTAAACCATCTGCGGTTTTCAAGCACATAATTTTTTTGCTGTTTTTGTGAAAACTGTTTGATTGACAAAGGACCTAGGTTCAGTATTTAGCCGCGAGAGTTCGCGAGAGTGCACCCGTAATCCTTTCCACCACAACGGACCTCACTCGGAGTTGTGACGTCTCCTTAATAATCCTCAGTTCTCCACTTTTGAAAACTGTAGAGCAACGAAGTTTACTTTTAAAAAGTAGTCTCAGTCAATATGGCACCTCCTTTATCTTGAAACAAAAGATTGATACAACTGGACTGAGGTAAATAAAATACACAACAAAAAGAAACCAGCTCCGCTAAGAGGCGAAAAAGATGTAAAAAGTTGTGGCTCTTAACTTAGACGACATGCAAAAATTCAAGCAATTTTGGCGGGAAAGCTACAAGTGCTCCACCAAGGTGCGCGCCATAAATATGTGTTTGACGTCACGTGAGGGCTCAGGTAAATAACCTTTGTGACCAATAAAGTTTGTGTCACGCAACCTAATGGTAACGGGAAAACGGTTTGTTATCATCAGGACCAGAGAATAGTTGCCATGCCAATCGGTTGCATCTGCCATTTTAGCCCCTTAAAGGATAGGAAACGGGAAAAGTCCAGTAGTAGAGTTTATATTATTCTAAAATGTTCATCATTTACAGTGCGTTTACTGAAATCGGGGCCACCGAGACTATGAAAACCAATCAGAAGGCAGAACTGAAACAATAGATTCCAACATTTTCAAATTCAGCCAATCAAATGTCCAGTACAAAACAATGAAATCTCAACTTATTCGTTGAACGGCGATGTTTACGCGACAACGGTGTCGGTTAAATGTCATTGTCTGGGTGGCCCCGGTTTCAGTAAACGCACTGTAAAAGGTGGGAAATCAACTTAAGTTTACTTAAGTTTAAGTGTGAGTGTTTTGTATCAGCCTTTTTGCTTGTTTATTGTAAGAAATATTTTTACCCGGCCCTTGTACGTTTGTCATTGATTATTGATCGTTGTCTCATTAAACTAACCTTCAAAACACAGAGCGGTAAATTCAAACCCCAAGCTTGCTATTTTCTGTTCTTTTACCCTGGTCCCGGAGGTTTTTATTGCCTTTTCACCGCATGCATGAGTGAGCTGCAAGAGAGCCGCGAAGCAGCGAGAAAGAATAACCTCTGGTCACTTTGGACTTGAATCTCACTTTCATGCTGACGAAATGCCGACGCCAGCTGTCAAACGCGTCAATTTGTTAATTCAAAAAGGGACTAATGGAAGCTTAGCAATCACTTGCTTATCAGCTGCTAATGTTTCCACTCGGGTGATGAAGAGTGGTATCTTTTGACCTACTTGGCCGGGGTCAATGTGCGTGTTTGCGAGAATGTTTTCATCCGCAACGATCCCGAAGGTTCTGCTTGTTAAATATATTACGAAGCAAGTATCTCCATTTTCCTTTTTGTAAGAAGGCCTCGGGACTTCTGAATAGAAAGGCATAAGCTTCTCTGAGCAGATGGTGCTCGTCGACGTCTTCGTTGAAATGCCACGGTTTTGCAGTTCATGAGAGTCCACCAGAAACTTCAGAGCACACAACTAAAATTACGACACGGCGAGGGTACGAATAGCATGTAAGGTACAGGTATTTGCCGACAGCAGGGATCAACCGAATTATAATAAATTGACTTTCTATGTCCGGTTGGCAGAATGGAGAACACATCTTTGCGATTTATGACTGCGAGCGAGGCTTTGATGTTCGTTGAGACTCTCAATCGCTGGAAAACGCTCCTCGGAGGAGGCCAATTTCCTTCGAAGGCACTGTCAGAAACAAAATCAATGTAGAACACAGACAATCTTGAACGTTAATATAAACTGAGAACTGCAGTATTTTGCAAACAAATTCTTTCCCTGGTAGAGATAAAAGCAAACATTTACACACAAGAAGTGCAGTAACAAATAATCCCTACCGTCCTCTCGGTGTTGCCAGCCAAACGAACCAATCGTACTGATTTGCGTGTTTGTAAAAATATCAACCAATCCGAGCTCGAGGATCATATCCTGACCCTGGTGTTGGCGTGAAAGTGAGATTCAAGTCCAAAGGGATCCAGTGAAAGTGACCAGAGGTTTTTCTTTCTCGTCGCTTCGCGGCTCTCTCGCAGCTCTCCGTGACATGCGATGAAAAATCAAAAACAAACCTCTGGGACCAGGGTACCCTTTTTTCTGAACTCTAAGGAATCGAAATTTGACATGCAACGAATCGTTACGTATTTGATCTATTTATATAAGATATTTCAGTTATTTCGAGGAAACAAACTATAGAACTTAAAATCTTGGTTCTTGCAATGTGGATATTATTTAAACAAATACTGTGGAATTGCTATTGTAATCATAAAGATTGCGATTCTCTAGACCGTGATTGGTTTAAAAAAATTATGTTTTGGACTAATTCACTTGCCAAGTTGTCATCAGACAGTTTGTAATCGGACAGTTCACATTCAAAGTTGTAGTTTAACGGAATCAACCATTCTCAATTTCAGTGCGACATTAAACAATTTGCACCTTATTTGTCAGTCTTTTAATACAAATTTTTCTTTTTTTTCATAACTTGGCTATACTGTTTATGATTAATTGGTAATAAGATTTTGGCCAAGTACGTAGTCGGTCTGTAATCATACTCCGATTTCGTTATCACTCGTATGATTACAGACCGATATGGACTTCGCTTAGTGCAAGAGTCTTGCTCAGTGCTATTACCATTACTAATCTTAGCAATTACAATTTCCTCAAATGTGATTGGAGCATAAACTGCTGTATTTTGCTCTAATTAATCTGAAAAGTTGTAATCAAACAGTTGGCTGTAATCGGACACCTGTAATCGGATATTTACGTGAGCCATTCATCTTAATTAAGTCCTCTCCACTAAATCCACCAATCACAACATTGATTACAATCACTATAGTAACCAATTCAAAATAGTGACTGAAAAATTGTGGAGCTTTAGTCTCCAGTGACTTTTTTTGAATTTTTAATCATGATATTAAAATGACAATTTTTAACATCTCTTCTTCAAACGAAATTTTTACTTTTGTGGGAAATTGCCATTGTTATGACTTTAATCGTAACAATCGTTTCGTTCAATTCAGTCTCTAATCATACTCATGATTAACAAATCGGACTCCAGCTTCGCGGTCGTACGAATTTTGTTAATTACCCCTATGAATACAGACCGAATTGGACTCCACTCAGTCCTATTACCATTATTAATCGTATCTATAACGAAATTCTCGATCGTGATTGATTCTCTGCGCGTCTATCAGTGTCACGTTATCGGTATCTTATTTGTTTTTTTTTTGTAATTCGACACCTGTAATTGGCTTCCTTCGCAATGTTTCTGACAGTTTTTAAAAGTTATGAAAAGCCTTACAGAGCGCTCTCATTGCTCATATTCGCTGCATTATGTGTGTCATCAACCAGGTGATAAAGCCAGTTTCTTTTATCCTATCTCAAACTCCTCTTCACCTCTTTATGTCTAGCGATGTGTGGAGCCGGTTTACCGCCTTAGAATTTTAAAGTATTCTTAATAATTTTTCAAATAGTGCCAGTTTCAGAGGGACGTCTCTGTAGTCTGTCCAATTTGGTCAAATATTACCCCACAGATGTAAAGATTTGAAGGATGGCTGAAACTGCCACCATTTAAAAACTTGAGAAATACTTTAATATTCCGAGGCGGCATGCGATTGTGGCACGTCGCTAGACGAAGGAAGAAACACAAAAAGAAAGTAAAATGGCACGGGCTTGAATCTCTGACTAACCCAAAGTAGGGTTCAATAGAACTTTCCACGTAAAAAGCACCTTCAAAGATGTGACAGAGGACCAGAACTGGCATCTTTCAAATCTCATTAAGCATAGTCTAGAATTCCGAGGCCGAAAACAAGGCTGTGTCACATTGGTAAAGTCGCGAGAATGTAAGAGAAAGAGAAAAACGACGTTAGGAATAATTATTAACCCATGAACTGTCCAATTTAATAGAATGCTATGCGCAAATTACAAATATGAAGATGTATCGGAGGGCTTAACCCACGGACGCACAAGGGGGGGGGGGGGGGTGGGGGGCACCCCCCCCCCAAGGTTTTTTTTAAGATTTTATCGTGGTGATTTTCTCTGCACACCTCTCCTTTTCAGTAGCTGTTCGTTTATCTTTAAGACACCTTTTCTGAAAATTTGTAGATGCATGAGATATTAGAAGGAAAGTGACATGAGATATTAAAAGGAAAGTGACATTAATTTTTGTGAAAAGAGTAATATTGAATTCTATTCCTTGAGATGTTTTAAGCTTTAAGGCGCTGCTCCTGGGCCTAAAACAGTTATGACGCAACACTAAGTTACATTAAGTCATATTTTACATGCTCAGCTGTTTAAAACTGTAATTGTTTGTTAAACATTTAATTTTGTCTAAAATCAACTTTAGACTGAAAAAAGTGAAAAATAACGAAAAGTCCGCCATATTGGATGACATCATAGGCCCCCAGCGGTTCAATTTGCATATGTAACCCATAATATTTGCCTAGTCGTGTAGACGACATAACAGGCTATCTATTGCTGGTATTACCTTTTCAAAGTATCTTAACCCAACGAAAACCCAGGGAAGGGGTTCCTACCACCTGCCCTCCCCCCGCCTTTGTACCACGGTGGTAGTCTGAGTTTGCTTGTACGTCCGAGGGTTAAACTGGCATATAATCTTGCAAAAATCCATTAAGGACAATTTCGGATTCCGAAATCGAAACGGCGAGAGTGGCATATTCGCTTAGACCAAGGAA
>CM042747.1:37063176-37100674 GCA_022496165.2 Catalaphyllia jardinei | reverse complement strand
GTTCATGATTTGTCGTCTTCGGTGGTTCGTGCCCGGTAGTGGCTGTTCTCTGATAGCGGTGACATTATCTGTTTCTTTGGTACGAACTGGTGTATTTCCATTGATAATATGTGCTTGTTTATTCGGATAACATAGAGATTAAAGTTTCCGTGAGAAACAGAGGAAACCGGCAATTCTTCTTAAGAATTTTTCCCTTTGTAGTTATAAATGTCAGCAGTACTGGAACATTGAAAATAGAATAAAAATCTGAGTTGACTGCAATAAATAATCATCTCGCAAACACTGTTAACATGTAACTTCTGGTAAGCTCAAAATGAGACCTCAGTGTAAACAGGAATACAGAAAACCTTAAACATAGACGTAGCATGATTGACGACTCGTGAATTGAACTCTGAAAGTTTCGATACTGGACTAAAAACTCTCGACGCGTGAAAAATATCCAATTGCAAAACAAAAATATTTGAGCCAATTTTTGAAATGGCGTGTGCCGATGTTGCTCTTTATTAAAGCGTTCTTCGTGATGGACTCGTTACTTTGTGAATACATATGGGTTATTGACCAAGTGTGAGATCAAGATGGCTGGATATTGGCCAAGTTCTTTTTTTGCGTGTTTATGGACCGAGACGAAGTCGAGGTCCATAAACTCGCACAAAAAGGACGAGGCCAATATCCAGCCATCTTCACCAAACAAACTTGGTCAATAAAGGATTTATTATATGGCTTTCGGGGAAATGTTTCTTGCGGGATACTGCGGGTAGTCCCGAGCGGGCAAGATGGCTCCATCTTGCCCGCTCGGGTAGCCAATCACAGCGCGCGATTTGGGTCATCTTGCCTGCTCGCGGAGCTAGCCATTTAATAAACTGATTTAATGAATATCGTGTGTCAAAGTTACTTCAAACTTCTGTTTTTAGACTAATCGTTAAGACACGTAACAGCCTGGTCTGTGCGGTTGTTCTTCGTAACAGGATAATGCGTACCCCTATGAACGACCTCCTGGTGAATCTAGCCGCTGCCGACATGACTGTGGCAGTGTTCATCGCGGCACGCTACATCGTCACGCTGATATTTTCGCACCCGAATATCGTGTGTCAAAGTTACTTCAAACGTCTGTTTTTAGACTAAGTGTTAAGACACGTAGGCCGTGAGAACGCGCAGGTTCGGTTGCTGTAATCGCTGGTTCGTTTGGCATGTAGGCCGAGTGACGTAACAGCGAACTCGTTTGCTCGAATCAGCGCAGTTCAATTGCAACTCAATACACAAAGTCGTGGCATTTTCAGTTGGCGTTTTACCAACCTTTCCTTGGTCTTATCGATATGAAAATTACACTAATTTTTGGAAAAGGATTGAAGTTTGGTTTAATGTGAATTTTAAGGTAATCAATAATTCAAACCAAGAGACTCAATTTCTCTTGTTCAAACGATATACCAAAAAATTGAAATCGGTAAAGGATAAATTTTGTACGAGCCAGATCTGTCAAAGAAGTTATGATGCCAATTTCTGAACTGATTACGATGTACGGTGAGGGAATTATGCAAGAATGAAAATATTTTGTATGTTTGATTTCGAATAAATCGCAAAAACGACTGGAAAAGAATTAGCGATAAAAGCTCGGAAAAGAGTTAACAATTTATTGAATTTCAATTTACGCTCCTTATTTTCTTTTATGAGGTATGTAAACAAATCCTGTAGTGCATGGAAGAAGAAACAGAAGTTTAGAAGTACTAACCCTCGCCCAGGTGTACCTTAAGAAAAACATTTCCTTAGCGCCTTTAATTCGAAAATGAGACTGTGTGTGCCAACGAAGTTCACAACAGTCAGAACCTGAGTTAATATTGGGTATCTTAATTTATCAACAAAATAATTAGGAGTTGTTACAAAGCTAGTCATGAGTGTAATTATGGTTCGGCTGAAGGACAGCCTATCATTTTGTTTTTGTTGTTTTCACCTTCGTAAATTATACTTGGTATCACTCCGGGATTTAAAGTATGTTTGTCAGCCCAAATGGACTCAGTTTGACCAAAGTAAGGTTCCAAATCCGTCCTCAAACTTTGAAATTCATTTGCATTTCTCCTCAGTGGCATATTTTGGCCTCTTTTGTGATCATTTCAGCCTAAAGCTTAAGATTAGTGACGCATTTTCATGGTTTCTTTTCCATAATCTTTTTCTATTTTGAACTGTACAAGAAAAGAAACTCTCTATTTACCCCTGGGTTTTGCTTCAGGTTATTTGTTGGATTCGACTGGCACTGAATATTTAACTTTTTGACAACATATCGGGTTATGTTGTTTATACTAATCTTTTTCATGTCATGTTTGTCTCAGCTACGCTGGCAAGATCATTGTTTTCTTCAATCTTGGTTTAAAAACGAAAAGAAAAAACAATTACATAAAGCATCTCCACCGAAACGTTTGCTATTTGCTTTTTTGCTGTTTGTTATTTGCTTTCTGCTATTTCTGCCAAAACGAAATCGTTACTTCTTTCCAACACTCACCTCTTCGCCATAAACGGAGGTGTCTCAGAAAAGACAATCGATTAAATCAGTTGAGATATTAACAAAGGGAACGGATTGAACGAAAATTTTGATACCACATGGAGTGAATCAATTTCAACACAGAATAACTGTCTATTTTGGAAAGTTAGTGATTTGGCTCATGAAATACCAAGCAATATTGCTATATTAAGACTTTAACCTTTCTGAGTATTGATTTAGTTTATCGAGAAATCGGCTACGTCGACCACCTAAATGGTAAAACCCTTGATCCGTACCGCCCGCAGCATTAAAGTCATCACTGTCAGGTTTATTTTTGACCTTTGAAAGGTACCGCCCGCAGCATTAATTTAGTATTGATCTTAAGAAAAGTGTTTTCACAATATCATATGAGATTTTTAACATATAATAACATTCAAGTCGAGGAAAATAAAGTTCGACTGCCTACGAGTCCACGAGCGCAACAAACATTTTTGCTTTAGATATAGTTTTTCTTCTAATGAATATCTCTTTTACAATGACGATCCCCTAATTAAAATGTTAAAAAAGGGGAGGAAAAGGAAGGGCAAGGAAACAAACCATGAAAAGAAAGAATAAAATGTCGGACGTATACACAATTTAATTGATCTGCCAATAGTTGTCACAAGGGAAAAATGATAGACACATTTTGAGATCTATCTTCAATTGAGATATTTAGTTATTTACGGTCAACCCAGTTTTTGTTTGATTAGTGACCCTTTTAACTTGCCAGATTGGACTGAGACAAGATATTAGCGAATGGAATCAATTCGCCAAATTTACACATACAGTTGTGAAATCGACGACGGAAAAATTCTCTTCAAAAGCTGATAAAGATAAACTTAATGTGTAGCAGTTTCTAAATTGCTCGCTATCTTATCGTGTGTTTTACTTTGAGTTATGGCCATTTGATGTTTGGCGTCTGAACTCGAACCGGGCCTAAATCGTAAAACATTTATTCATTTGAAGCACCACTGAATTTCTTGTACTCAGAGCGTAATAAAAGTTTAGAAGTGAAATATTATTTCCTTCCATTCAACCAAACTTCATCAGTCACAATACAAACGAGTTAGCCTCATTAGGTCTCGAGGGGGTTAAAATACGTAGTGCCATTGCCATAGATATTAATGCTAAGCTCTTATCTAAATTGTGACGTTTGAAAGTGTCGCCTCCGTGACAAATTTTTTCTTCATTACACTGTTTTGTGCTTAACGTGCAAGAATTGCGATCTGAGAGAACGATCTACAGTTTATCATCTTTTCTGACTCGGCTTCAGAATCGTGTAATTTTTATAACAGTGACGCAAGTTTAGTATAAATGTTTAGTTTTATCAGTCTGCCGAAACAAAAAGATGTATGTTGTTTGACAAAAACAATAATAATAACAATAATAATAACAATAAAAACAATAATAATAATAATAATAATAATAATAATAATAAATCAGTGAAATAGACCCATTTTGGTATTATTATTTTTTTGAAGCATTCTCATCACTGAAAATGATTAACTGTCGCTTCATTTACTATTATGATGCAAATAGATAATAACTTGAATTGTTCTTCCGATTTATTCGAGATTCCTGGTAATCACAGACCTGGTTGGTAACAGCCTGGTCTGTGCGGTTGTTCTTCGTAACAGAATAAGGCCTACCCCAATAAACTATCTCCTGGTCAATCTAGCTGCTGCCGACATGCCTGTAGCCGTGTTCATCGCGGCACACTACTGTAACACCTTCACGCTGATATTTCCACACCCGAAAGGGACAGCCGTTAATGTTGTATGTAAGCTCATCACCTGCGAGCCGTTTGTGTGGGTCGGCGCCCTGGCTTCTGCTTTCTACCTCGTCTGCATCGCCGTAGAACGCTACCTCGACATTAAATTCCCTTACGATGAACGCAAAAGGATAACAACTACCAAGCTCAAGCATAATATTGTTGTACTAGTCTGGGTGCTAGCTGTTTTATGGAACATGCCTCTTTTTATGTACGCAGTATGATCCCATGAACGAATTCTGTCAGTTTAAGTGGCCTACTACTAATTTCTCTCAGATCCACAGTTTCTTCACTGCCATTGTTTATGGCGTTCTACCCATCACAATCATGATTTACCTGTATTCTAAGCTTGTATACAAGCTGTGGTTTCGTCCCACATCTACGTCACAACAAAACAAGTTGCGTTACTGCAAGAAATCTGGCCGTCTCGTGGTCACAGTCAGCATTATTTACTCCATCTGTTGGATCCCTACAATGATCTCGTTGTTTACGTCTTCTCTTCATTTAGCAAGCAACAGCTTTATTCCCTCGTACACACAACCAGCATCGTCTTGATCACTCTCAATTCTGATATAAATCCTGTGTTATACAGCTGGTAGAGCGACTGTTTTAAGAAGCACATTCAAGTGCTGTTGCGGTTTCCTTTAACTCGCAAGCATTGCAGAATCAGCCCCGCCAAACAAGTCACATCTACGGAAAAGGATTCAATCAACCCTTAGAGCCGTTCAGAGTTGATCCAGTTCTTGAGTAGCGGTCCCATGGCTTACCAAATAACGCATTGGCTCTCTAACTAAGTTTACTTCTTCCGTTTAAGGAAATTCGAACTTAGTAAAGTCTATAGCGTGTGCATTAAGGTTACAGCCAGTCCAACTGAGAACGATAACCTTATGTAATCTAGCTGGGAAGATATTCGTTTTGACTTACGGCCGATTTTTTTCACTAAGAAGTACAAGCATTAACGAGGATATATAGAATAATCTGTTGCTTTTGTATAAATTCCTGTTTTAGTAACATATCAAACAAGAGAGGCAGTGTTTTATCGAGACATCCGAACAGTTGAAAATACGACTCGCTGCGGAGAATTTTTCACGAAATTTGGGGTGTTTGGATAGTCGATGATCGAAACAGGGACTCGAGTCTTTGATATGTCTCCTTGATTGAAACTTTAACTGAGGAGTTAATGGAGAATTAAAAGTGCCAAAATCCATGCTAATGAAGACCGGGTATCCAAATCTCCTTCACAGTTGTGGTTTTCATTGGTTTAATTTGATCAGTTATTAAGATTGATTAGCACTAAAAATGAAAGAGATCGCGGCCACGGTAAAAAAGATCGACTTCACCTAGGCTTTGTTAGTCCAGTCCCTGAACTCTCCTTTCTTCCCGCCCCATATAGGGGCTGAATTCGTGCGAGCGAAAGAAGAGTCTAGGATAACTTGCATGCGCATGCTCAGAACGCCGCCATTTTTTCCCCCCAAATCGGGGGAAAAATGATATTTGGAAGTATTTTCCAGATTTGGCTTGTGGCGCGATTTTCTGAATGATATCTGCATCCAATTTCTGCATTCAGATTGATTAAAATCATGTCAATTAATCCCAAATCAGTGGAATTTCACCAGTACCGCGCTATACCACATTCGATTTGATTTTTATCACAATATCAAAGATAACGAAAGAAATCTTTGCCAAGATTTGTTGACAATCTGAAAACACCGACTCGGACTTGAAAGTGCACGCGCTGCATTATGCAAATGAGCTACAAGTACGCGTCAGACTTTCTTTTCAAAAACTTTTGCAAACTCGCTTAAAATGCAGAAACAATACGAAAAAATGTTTGGGAAAAGAGTAATGACGCGTACTCGTTGTCGATGCGATAAAAGTACAGACTACGATAAACCATGGCCATATTTCGATAGTTACGTATTTACTACAATATGAACGTCAAGGAAATTGCGCGAGCGCGAGCTGAAAAAGGAATTGCGTGACACTTTGACGCGAGCAGCGTAGTTGGAACCTAGTAATTTTTTTTATTGGTTTGTTCTGAGCATGCGCATGCAAGTTATCCTGGGCTCTTCTTTCGCCCGCCCGGGTTCAGCCCCTATATGGGGCGGGAAGAAAGGAGAGTTCAGGGACTGGACTAAGGCTTTGTCAGTTTGGAGGCCTAAGTAAGTAACTAAAGGAATCAAGTAAGTTTGTTTGAAATATTTTATATAACGACAGAAAACCACGGTTTATATCGTACCGGAAGTTTCACTCCACGAGAATCCAAGATTTCTAGTTTTTTCGCTTCTTGCCGACACATCGCTATGGATCTCACTCAAATTTAATTGCATTTATTGACTCTTACTCGGTTGAGGCATAGTGATTATTTTTATCTCTTGTTCTTTTCGAGCGAGCAGAGCCCCTATTAAGTAAACACCGTTTTCTCATTAATGGGAAAACTCAAAAATAATCCAAATCCCGCGGGGCAAAAAAACTAACCAGTGGTGCTTTCATTTATTTGGGATCTGCTAGCAGTTTTCCATGATCACTGGCAAAATTCGAAAAACAATTCAGTGTCATTGAAATTTACAGTGTATGAAAGCAATTCACCCCTAATTAAAAAAAAAAAACATGGGGTTAGACACATCGCAATTAAGATGGTTAAGTCCTTTTGCGTTTGCTTTTTTGGCAGAAAAATGTATTTATATCGATCATGGCTCATATAAGTGAAAAACCAACACGAAAAAAAGAGAGAAACACGAAACTTCTTTTTTCCTTTCACTGATTTCTCAAGCATGCGCACGTTCGGCGTCGCAAATATTCTAAATCTGTCAAAATCACGTCATATTTAAAGCTATCTTAGTTGCTAATGTGTGTGGCTGGTGTTCAACATAAAGTAAACTTATTATGCCAAGATGGGAATGTTTCCATGAGGCGGTGTCTCTGGATCAATATCAGCAGGTTGGCAAAGTCGCTTAAAATCTTAGAATAAAGTAAAATTACCCCACTTTCCAGACACTGATATTGTTTCTTTTTTTTTTTCGTAAAATTGCAATTGAGCTCTCATCTCGAACTAATTTATTTTTTTTTTAGTGTTTTCTATAGTTCGCTCTCAAGTAAAGGATGGACCATTATTTTTCCGGAGGGGATGCAAAAAGAAAAAATGTTTTCCGGATCTAAAAAGACAAAATAAATTGTTTGCAAACATGATATGTGTAGAAAAAATAGTGAAATTTAGGCTTAAATTATGTAGCTGTTTGTAGACAGGATAAAGAGCACCATTAAAATCAACATTTTATTTGACCAAATTGGAACACCAAAATTGCATGAAATAAATAATCGAAATAGACAAAAGTAACCCATTGGGTCTGCAAATTGACTATGCACAAAATTACATCCAAGCAAAGCATTTCAAAGTCGTCACGTGGGCAGTAAAATTAAATAATACATCAGCAAATAGCTGACCCTTTTCTTAAATACAGTAACTTGTTACGGAAATTAAAGGGCTCCAGTCAGCCTCCGCCATTTTCGATGCCATCGAAATCATTGATAATGCACAGTGAAGCAAAATCTCATTGTTTTACTGTAAGTTGTGTTCCTGAAAGTATGTTTGATTATCTGTTGTAGTTCCACAATGATTTCCTTTGTTCCGACGTCCTCCGAATAAAATATAAGAGCCAAACTCTCGCCTGTAAACTAAAACAAAGGTGTGACTGAGTAGGGCCCTTTAAATATATTAAAATCCATATACTGCTACAAAGTTCAAAATGTTCCTCATTTAATGGTCACTTATGGAACACACGCAGCAACAGATGATTTTTCAGATTGGCTGTTAAACATATCCCATTTTTCTTGAAACATTTGCTGTTGAAGGGAAACATTCTCTTGCAGCCTCTAAAACCACTTCCCCATTCTCTGATTAAAAATCACATTTACCAGAGATGATGTTTTTCGTGCTTTCTTGGGCCTCATTAATGCTGTCAATGATGTCTTGAGTGTTTCCTTGACCATATCAATTGTTTTTTTTTGTTGTTGTTGTTTTTTCTTTTTAAGAGGACTTTACGAAATGGGCGCGTGGTTTAGAAGTTAGTTATCTTCCTGACGATATCACCATCAAAGCTAATTGGCCACTTACGACTTATAAGTTATTCAGAGAGATCCATGGCCATGGTAATCACTTTAAGTTAGCAATCTGTCTTCTTTCATCGCTGGTACCACAGAAAGGGTAGTACGAGTACAGAATAGCAGAAAAGCCTGTTACTCCCTTGGCGTATTCGTATTGCTTCTCGCAAGCTCCTTATTTGCGCCAGTAGCTGTGTAGGAATTAAAATAGTGAGTATTTTATAAAGAACCAACAAGCTATAACTAGGAACTTACATGTCTAACATAAATTTGGTATAGCTTTTCGGAAATTTTCTTTGAAAAGCAATGCGCTTTTCAATAACACACGGACTAGCTGGATATTTAAAATTCAAGCAACGATTTCACTTTTTACTGCCGCCAATCATTAAAGTGCACGTCTCAGAAAACGAAAGAGATGAGTTCAGAGGTGTCAAAAGGTAACGTTCGCGGGCAGTGATTGATGGATTTCGATCTGCTCTGTAGATTCCGTCTTTTTCTAATTCGTTGGTCGCTGCCGTAAAATAGTATATTATTCTGTCTATGCATGTTATTGCCAATAATGAGAAATGGATGCGCAACTCCGACCGGAGCACAGTCCGGTACGAAGTGCTAAGAGGAAAATGGTTGTTGTTGCGAAAAAAATCAACCCGACTAAAAGTTGTGGGCGGGTGGGTTCTTAGTCGACTGATTTCGATTTCTTGCTCAACAACTTATGCCAGAACGTCCTTTTTCCTTTTATACAACCCGAGCCACCAATAAGGGGGCTTGCTAGTCTCAAGTGAAATACCCTTCCGGTGAAGAATGTCATTAATGGCGTTGACCACGTCAGAATATTATATGGAAATGACTGTATAGTATATTATTCTGTCTATGTTATTGTCATTAATGGGATATGGATGCTCAACTCGTCCCTCCGCTGCACCGGCCGAAATGAACGAGCCATGAACGCCATACAACACCTTAAATGCTATAGTGATAAGCCAGTCTCCCTCTTCCCAATCCTTTTCCATCCCCTCTCTCCTGATTGGTTTCCCCATGCCAGGTTGTTCATCCAGCCTCACGAGAATCCCTAGCTGCAGCCAGCCTTCTCTCGAACTCGACATCTTGCTCCCAACTAGGAAATACAAAAAGCTTTGACATGTTCCGGCGCATTTTTTTTTTACACTGGCCACCTAAACAAAGGATGGCATAAGGAAAGAGAAGCCACAAGGGAAAAAAGAGGTCCAATACCCACAAACCAAAGGGGAAATGATATCTTCCCCCAAGTCAGGAGAGAGCAACTACACACGCCCGGAACCGGACGTCCACAGGTTAGCCAAGAATTCTGACTAAGCCATGTGAGTTACTCGCCCTAGTACAAAGATATTTAAGCCAGAGATCCCAGGATTCCTTCTTCCTTCTTCAAATTACCCAGGGTATGTGAATGTAACGTCCCTCAAGGAACACTGACAGCTATTACAGCTCTATTCATCACCTAACTTTTATTTCACAGATGCCCAATTAGACGAATCACACGAGACTTCATTTGCAGTCCAATCAATCACCATTTGAAACCAGTATATCTTAACATTTATTTTTTAAATGCGTACATGTAGTTTCCTCATTTACGGATCCCAGACCACCTTCCACGTTTGGCCTCTGGGGTTTGTTCCTCTCCGCCAGGAGAACGAACTGTGCAATTACGCGCGTGATGTCCATACCCTCTACAGGCATTACCCCGGATGAATTTCATCTGAGCACTCCTTGACCTGCACTGACCAAAACCACGTGGTTGCCCAAAGCGTTCTGGTTTGGCACAGCTCATAAACGCTTTGACCACCTTGGACATTCTGTTAAACACCTTTTACTGTTCCTTGTCACCCAACAGGACAAGCAGCTACCTGCGAAACTGATCGTCTGAAACCAAAACCTCTCGATCAATGACTGGAAACGGCCGAAAAACAACTGGCCACCTCGTGCTTGTTCTCAATGGCCACAACCTTGAGCTGGAGAGACCCGCTCGAATAATGCGTCCTTACAAAACGGCAAATTTGTGGAGTTATCCTTCGTTATTGGTTATTCGTTGTGTGTCCCACTACGATCACGAGTATCTCTCTTATTTCTTCCCACTACCCCGAATGAGGTATCTCTCTCATTTCCTCTCACTACGATTACGAGTACCTCTCTCATTTCTTTCGACCAGAAATTTCTTCCGACCAGAATATTCGACAAGTTCGCCACACATTTGAGGTAGGAAAACTTTATCTCAAATGAGATAGTCATTTACACAATTTTTTTTTACGATCGGCGATTTTCCCATATAATTCTCTATATACACAAGCTGTCGCATACACCACGTATTTTGAGCTTGGAGAGCCTGTGGCTATAGCGGTCCGTATGAGAGAATTCCGCCCACTTTAGGAACCAATCAGATTGCAGGATTTGTTGAATTCCGCCCGCTCACGAGCCGAAAAAAAAAAGATAATTATTATTATTTTCGGCGTAACCAATGACAGCCGGAAATACGCCTGCGTTCGCAGGGTAATTTTAGGGCGCATTATTAGTATTTTAAAATTGAACTGCTTAAACAACTGCGATTTTAGTCTATGCGCTTGTTTTAAAATGCTCAAAAATAGTGATTTAGGCCTCAAAAAGGCTGCTTGCGGTTAGCGAGTGTTATACTCATTTTGTAAATCAAAACAAAGTTAAATAAAATTCTTGCTTACCTCTCGTCTCGCTGCGCATTTTATCCCCTTGATTTCTGTCCTAAAATTCACACCCAAGCGATGAATCTGTGTTTCTTGTTTCTTTCCTCTATCAAGAAGCAATCGGAACACGGACAGTGCATACATTGGTACGAAGAAATATTTGCGCATCTTTGCCAACTACATATAATGTTGATGTTTCCAAAAGGATCATTTCCATAGTGCTTACGCCACAACCATTCCTGTAGGTCACGTTCGAAGAGATCTTTGGACGTTCCTGTACGAGGCATACTTTGTTCGACTCCCCACTATATATTTTCAATGCACTTGGTGTGCGCACCTGTCTGGATCGACAACGTTTAGGCTGCGGTTATATCGTTTAACAAGCTTGTATTCCCAGCAATATGTGGACGCGTATGATGAGTAGAACTGTGTCTTTATTCCTTTGCCCTACAGGAATAAGGAAACAGGCTTTGGTCCCGCGGCAGATGCCGCCGAAGGCCCACTGTACTTCGATGTAGCGACCGCAGTTGTACTTCGTTTTGCAAAACTTGGACTCGAAAGCAAGAAGACGAATGCGGGGGAAGCATTAAATCATCCCCCATTTCATTCACCAGGGAACTAAGGATAAAGACAAGCGATGCATGTTTTCGTGCAGTGTGAAACATGCATTTAACAGATGAATAAGTAAATTGTAATGTAAATTTTTATGCATTTGAACTAGTGAAGTAAAATAAAAATGATTTGTTGAGGGGTAATGTTCAACTTAATTTCGTAGTGTGTTGGTGTAGAAGAGAGACTGGTGAGCGAGAGTTGCGCGAAAGGTAAGTGGTTCGAGACCTGCCGGGTACAAGGGGAAAAAACGAAGAAAAAAGTACAGAGCCAGGGAAATACGGAGTAGAAAAAGGAGAAGAATAGAGCAAGGGGAATGAGAGAAGGGGCAAAAAGACAGTGCGCAATGAAATCCACTATTATTCACACAGTAAGTAGTAATTATCAATGTATATGTTCAATACGTTAGGGTGTTGCTATCGTCTTCAAAAACAATAGAGCGCATACATAATTAATCATTGTGCATGCATATTAAATGTATGGGGTTATACGGAAATCTTTCCATTCTTCCGGCTGGTGGAATAGCGGGTGCTTAGTCCTGGCCTCCCATGTCTTTTAGTCGGGATTGATTTTTCAAAAAACGTGTTGCGAGTCGACCGATTCCGATTTCTTGCTCAAAAACTTATGCCAGAGCGTGCTTTTTCTTTTATACAACCAGAGCTACCAATGAGGGGGGTGGTAGTCTCCAAGGAAACACCTTTCCCTTGAAGAATGTCATTAATGGCCTTGACCACGCCAGAATATCTATATGCAAATGACTTTGCATATTATATTGTGATAATACGCTTGTCCTCTAGACGACACACATAGCTGTCAAATATATATTTTTTTATTTGTCTCGACTTTTATGGCAAGTTAAAATTAGCTTAAGATTTGGCGCAGGTGAAGAAAAAGTGTAAATACATTTTAGCTTATGCTGACTGTATTTTAAGATTTGGCACATCGAAGGAGGCAACTTAAACTTATTTTACCTTGCAGAAGATCAGCAAAAGGTAAGGTTTTTATATGGTTTTCGGAAATTTCCAAACCTGCTTTAAAGAGTAAGTGTCACGAGGATGTTGCAGTCCTGGGTCAATTCTGTGCTAAAATCATTACTTTGAGGCTTTCATCATAAACAAAATGCTCCTATAAAGCTACGACGAAGATATCAAATGAATTTTATCAGAGATGGCTAACCAAAATAGATTTCTTGAGGATTTTTTGAAGACGTAGCATCAAATCTTAAAAAATTGGTCAATTTTTTCAAGTTTCAATCCATTTCTATTCTTGCCATCCGTAGCGACAGGCGACAGGAATCAGTTCCAGTACCTTCAAACAGTCTTTAATAACAAAACTAGACTATTATTTTTGGAATTCGATTAATGCAAAGACACCCTCTAGCTTTTTATAAAGTTGCCAACTAAGGTGACAATACCCCTTTAAACTCGTGATTTTGTTTAGTTCCATGCTTCGGACGGTCAGTAAACCGAGCCTACTTTGTAAAACATATTGATCATAACATAAAAAAAAAATCCTGTACTCAGAGCGTGATAAAAGTTTAAAAATTGGAATATTTCGTTCCGTTTAACCAAACTTCGTCAACCAAAGTAAAAATGTAAAGGGTCATTAGCTAATTCGAAGCCCTTATCTTTATCAGTAAGAGTACGTACGTAGCTGGATATCAATTGCCTCCCTCAGTGACGTTTGAAGGTGTCATTTTCTGTGACAAGGTTTAGAGCATTTGTTCTGCTGGAATCCATTGAGCCGACACTAAGTATGAGCTGCATGGAAATGTTCATTAATAGCTGACGACTTCCTCGAAAGATGTTTCTTAACACTAGTGTCCAATTGACGAGACGTACTTGTTTCACTACTATTTTCAGATTTTTTAAGAAAGCATTTCGCTAAGGCTTGAGCAAAATTGGAAATGATCATAAAAAACTTTCCTTCATACTTTGTGTGCAGTTGGACCATGGTATGAAACTACTTGCTGTGGCATCTGTTTGGTTTCTGATGTAAACCTACACTGAGCACCAGAGGGAAAGTTCATGCCTAAAAATGCAATATTTTGTACCGTTTTGTACCATTAAATTGGAATTTTTCTATTTAATATTTCAAAGAACATACAAATCTTTTTGTTGTATCATAGCAAAGCATCACTTAGGTCTCAATAAAACTTGTGTCACTTTTTCACGAAGCCACCCTAACCCCCCCCCCCCCCGCCCGCCCTGACGGCACCTGGCCATTGTTATTGATCAGGGGGGAAGGGTTTTAGACCATCATCATCATCATCTTTATTTATTTAAACACGGTAAAATACATCAGGCATAAATAATGTAATATAACAGCTACAACTTGTTACAAAAAACTACTTATACAGATTAATCTTCAATAATTTAAAAATGTTACTAACTATCAAAAAAGTAAACTAAATTAAAGCGTGTTTTACATGAATGCCGTGTCAGAATTAATTAACAATCGCCGGAAACTAGTCAGAGAAGTTTCTTGCCTAGAAGCTGAGGGTAGACTGTTCCAGAGACCTGCACCACTTTATGCAAAGATATTTTTGTAATAGTTAGTACGTGGTAAGGGAGCAGCATTTATGGTAGTTATTGTCCATCAGAATCGCACAAATTGTAAGAAGTATTCACATCACTCCTCTGAATGAATTTGGAGGACAAATAATTGGGTACAAGGCCGTTTAAGGACTTATAGACCATCTCGTCGACCATCTTATAGACCATCTCAGCCTTTAGCTGAAAATGCAACATGTTTCTTTTTTTTCGAAATGACATCATTGCACCAAAGGATGGTGGTTCTCCGAACTTTATTGTCCATCCATAAGCAGCTGCAGAATTTTTGCAGGGTTTCACTGTGGTGTGCATCGAAAATGGGAACCAGGAGTCCAACGTGCTTCAACATTGACATGGTTGAAATGTATGAAACGTCAACAAAGAACTAACTTTTTGTGTGATGTACGTTTGACTCTGAAACGTTTGTAGCTCGCGTTGACTGCCTTTTTTAATGGTAATGTGCAATTTTATTTTACTGTTATAAATACCTACAAAGCTGTTAATCTTGCTTGGCAGTGTAATTTTGAGATTTTAGTCGCTTTGTTGCACGAAAAGAGTAATCTGCATAAATTATCCAATAAACACAAGGTGTAATATTTAAAAAAACATAATTCATCTGCTAAAAATCTGACAGTAAAACCTCAATAAACCCAATCTATGGGAACCAAACAAACAATCTAGCTTAAAACCGGTGGGCGGAACATTTTGAGGAGCTTCTCAACAGACCAGCTCCTGAGAACCCTCCAGACATAGCAGAAGCAGATACTGACATCGACATAGACTGCAATCCACCCACTAGAGAAGAAATCATCCGCGCCATCAAGAAGATGAAGAACGGCAAGGCAGCCGGCCCAGATGGAATTCCTGCAGAAGCTTTCAAGGCAGACGTAGAGACAACAGCTGACATGCTACTACCGCTCTTTGAGAAGATCTGGGAACAGGAAGAACCACCAACAGATTGGAAAGATGGACATATTATCAAGTTGCCCAAGAAAGGTGACCTCAGTAGCTGTGAGAACTACAGAGGCATCACACTCATGTCAGTGCCGGGGAAGGTGTTCAACCGGATTCTGTTGGAGAGGATGAGGGACGCAGTGGATATCAGGCTCCGGGACCACCAGGCGGGCTTCAAGCGGGATAGATCCTGTACCGACCAGATCGCCACGCTACGTATCATAGTCGAGCAGTCCCTGGAGTGGAATTCCTCGTTGTACGTAAACTTCGTGGATTTCCTCAAGGCTTTTGACAGCCTTCATCGTGGCAACTCCTCCGACACTATGGGATCCCAGCCAAATTGACACGCATCATCAAGGAGTCTTACAAGGGAATGGCTTCTCAAGTTGTTCATGGAGGCCAGTTGACGCGTCGTTTCGACGTGAGGACCGGCGTTCGTCAGGGGTGCCTTCTGTCGCCGTTCCTGTTTCTCCTTGTCATCGACTGGGTGATGAGGCAGACGACGGATGGACAGAGAGACGGCATCCAGTGGACCCTCTGGACTCAGCTGGACAACCTTGACTCGCTCTGCTCTCCCACAATTAACAACAGACGCAGAACAAGACCACAAGCCTAGCCTCCCATGCCTCCCAAGTCGGCCTCCACATCCACCCCGACAAGACCAAGATCCTGAAAATCAAAGCCTCCAGCAGAGAAGCAGCGAAGTTGGGAGACAACAACCTGGAAGAGGTCGAGACTTTCACCTACCTTGGGAGCGTTATCGATCAGGAGGGAGGAACAGATGCAGACGTTAAGACCCGCATCGGGGAGGCAAGAGCAGCGTTCACATCCCTAAAGAACATCTGGCGATCCAACCTTACAACATCTCGCACCAAAATCCGCCTGTTCAACTCCACCATCAAACCAGTTCATCAATTCATGCCTGCTAAGAATTCAAAAGATCCACTGGCCTAACACCATCAGTAATACAGATCTCTGGTAAAGAACCAACCAACTGCCAGCAGAAGAAGAGACAGGGGAAGAAGATGGCGATGGATAGGGCATACCCTGAGGAAACCATCAACAAACATCACACGCCAGGCCTTGACCTGGAATCCTCAGAGGAAGAGAAAGAGAGGTCGGCCAAAGGACACCTGGAGAAGAGACCTAGAGGCGGACGCCAAGCAGACCGGCTGCACCTGGAGAGAGTTGGAGCGAATCGCCCAGGATCGTGGACGCTGGCGGACTGTTGTGGATGGCCTATGCCCCTCCAGGGGTTCAAGGCCTAAGTAAGTAAGTAAGTAAGTAAGTAAGTAAGTAAAACTGGTGCAATGATGTCATTTCGAAAAAGATAGCAGTGAACAAAAAGCACTCAAAAATGCAAATTTCTTGTAGGTGTACCTTGCAAATGGCTTGCCGCGCAAAAACTGATGGATTGCCCGCGGAGTTTTAAGCATCAAAAGATCCGCAAAGGATGACATATGCCTATGAATTGTCATTTTTGATATAAATCAGAATACCAGTTCGAAAAAAGTGCGATTAAACATGTTGTATTTTCAGCTTTGTCCAAAAACATCCCCCCCCTCCCTCTTTTCAATGACAATCCCCAAGTGCCGTCAGGGCGGAGAGGGGGGGGGGGAGGGCTTCGTGAAAAAGTGACACAAGTTTTATTAAGACCAAAGTGATGCTTTGCTATGATACAACAAAAAGATTTTTTCAATAGTTGTATGTTCTCTGAAATATTAAATAGCAAAATTCCAATTTAATGATAAAAAGCGGTACAAAATATTGCATTTTTAGGCCTGAACTCTCCCCCTCCCCTCCCCTAATGCTCAGTGTAGGTTTGCATTTCATACCAAGGTTTAACTGCACCTAAAGTATGAAGGAAAGATTTTTATGATCATTTTCAATTTGCTCAAGCCTTAGCGACGTTCGCTCTTAAGGTTTTCTCTTTTGTGGTTTGCGTGCAGTGTTTGGGATCTGAGAGATCGTAAAGCTTCTAGACGAGGGTCACCTCTAAACTTCTATTGCACCCTGATTACAGGAAATGTGTTATAATCCTAGAGCAGGGAAGCAATATTTCTTTACTGTATGTACTTCATCATTAGTATCGCTTATACCCGCCCAAACAATCGAAATTAGGCTAACGACCTATAGCGGTTTATCATCTTTTCCGGATACTCGGCTTCATAATCGCATATCAAAGATCCCTATTAAAGGAAATCACATAATTTTGATAACAGTAACGTTTATAACGTTTAAAAAATATATTTGAACAGACGCACATCGATATTATTTAAACAACTCTCATCAAAATGAGCAACTGCCGCTTCACTTAATATTATGATGCAAAAAGTATAATTTGAAATGTTCTTGCGATTTACTCGAAATGCGTCTAGTTTAATTATTGGAGGGACCATACCAGCTAAGCTGAACAGTTTAATATAATATCCTGTAGCTATTTACATGATATGGATCTTTTTCACGGAACGAAAAAATCGATCGAAAACTATTCATGGGTAAAGTCAAGAAATTGTAATGTTATAGGATATAAGTGAAGACGACACCTCGCCAAGGTTTATGTATCTGCGTTTTCAGATATTCGTCGAAATATTTTACCCAAATTTACAGATACCCAGTATAGAGTCGCTATATTGGTTTAGCACTGTGCTCCACCAACATGGCAACCGGAAAATAGAGTATAATAAACATCTGGAACTTATTTTTGGTATATTGGCCACAGATTTTCTGAACTGAACCAACAGATGTTTACAAAGACTTTTTTCACTTCGAACATTTTCACTTCGAAAATTCTAAAAAGGCTGAAAGTGTATATTTTTCCACAAAAGAAATCGGAGCGGTATGTCACGCACCGCCAAAACTATGAACTTGAAACTGCACTGGTTTCCAAACTAAGCACACTATTGAGCTGAAAGTTGTAAACAGATATAAATGAAGGTTCCCTTATGACTGATGAGGACAAAAACTTTCGTGGCACTTTATTTTGGGGATTTTATAATTTGATGACGTCTATTGAAAGGCATTTATAATATTACCCAACAGCTTACAGAGGAATCAAATAGAAAGATGTCACTGTACAAGTATTCCGAGGCAGCCCAGATAGGCATCACCGCCGCCTTTTGCTTCCTGGTAATCGCAGACCTGGTTGGTAACAGCCTGGTCTGTGCGGTTGTTCTTCGTAACAGGATAATGCGTACCCCCATGAACTATCTCCTGGTGAATCTAGCCGTTGCCGACATGACTGTAGCGGTGTTCATCGCGGCACGCTACATCTTCACCCTGATATTTCCGCACCCGAAGGGGACAGCCGCCGGCGTTGTATGTAAGCTCATCACCGGCGAGCCGTTTGTGTGGGTCGGCGCCCTGGCTTCTGCTTTCTCCCTCGTCTGCATCGCCCTAGAGCGCTACCTCGCCGTTAAATTCCCTTACGATGAACGCCAGAGGATAACAACTACCAAGCTCAAGCATATTGTTGTACTAGTCTGGGTGCTTGCTGTTTTATGGAACATGCCTCTTTTTATATACGCGCGGTATGATCCAATCAACGAATTCTGTCTGTTCCAGTGGCCCAGTGCTAATTTCGTGAAATTTCACAGCCCCCTCGTTGCCATTGTTTATGGTGTTCTTCCAATCACAATCATGATTTACCTGTATTCTAAGTTTGTGTACAAGCTGTGGTTTCGTCCCACAGCTACATCGACTATGGCACAACAAAACAAGTTGCGCTATCGCAAGAAATCCGCACGGCTCTTGGTGATGGTTAGTGTGATTTACTCTGTCTGTTGGATCCCTAACGTCGTTGTATACCTTTTCTCTTCATTCAGCAAGCAGCCGCTTTACTCTGCAGTACACACAACCAGCATCGTCTTGGTTACTCTCAATTCTGCTATAAATCCTGTGTTATACAGCTGGCAGAGCGACCGTTTTCGGAAGTACATCCTAGGGCTGTTGCCTTTTCCTTGCACGCGCCAACGTTGCAGAATCAGTCCCGCCACACAAGTCATGTCCACTAATAAAGATTTGAAGAAGACTTCGGGCCGCACAGAGTTGGTTGAGTTCGGGTCCCATGGCGTAATAAATAACGCATGGCCTCTCGAATTAAGTTAAATTTTGCTGTTGAAGGAAATTCCCACATGGTTGAAGTCTATAACGTGTACATTGGGGTTACAGCCAGTCCAACTAGAAACGATGACCTTAGTTAAAAAAAAAAGTCTGGAAAGATATTCGTTTTGATCTGCGGGCGATTTCATTTACTAAGAAGTACAAGCATCAGCAAGGATATATAAAATAGTCGTTTGCTTTTGTTTAAATGTTTTCGTAACATATCAAATACGAGAGACAGTGTTTCATCTGGATCACCTGCACCGGAATCAATTTTTGACGAAGTTCGAGGTGTTTGGATTGCCGATGAAACACTCTGTCGAGTTTTTGACGTATATTCTTGTTCGAAACTTAAACTAAGGATTAAATGAAGAAGTAAATCATCAAAATCTTTGCTTAAAAGACGCCTCAAGGCGATTCCGTGGGATACGTTGGAATGAATTGTGCAGTTACCGTTAACTGAAATGATTAGTAAGTTAGATCATCCATAGAAATCTCTGCAGAGAGCATAGAAGAAACGTTGAGTGTGTTTTTGCACAAATATACTTGCCTTGTATTGTCCACTTATAGGGTACAAATCGATTAATCAGTCTGTTGGATAAGAAAACGCAAGTTTTACTCCGGTGTCATCACACCAAATATGTCACTAGATACAGCATGGCCAGGCGTTATATCCAAATCTTCTATACGGTTGTGATTTTCTTTTTTTAACTTGAAGACTAATTTAACTGGTAATATATAGATTTAGGCCAGCCTAAAAGCGTAGCTCCTGGGCCAGGTTGTTCAGAGCCAGATTAAGCTAACCCATGTAAAGGTAGAATTTTGATTTGAGTTTTGTAACTTTGCGGTGAGGGTTTCTGTATATTGTTTGGTCTCCTGTTTTGAATTTTAATGATCACCATATACACAAAACAAAGCAGCCTCTAAGGACAATCAATGCTTTTGTTAATGTTTTGATAGTTACTCTACTTCAGTTCTTCTCTCACACAAAAATTATATAACAGACAATCAGTAGTTTAGCCTGTTAATGTTTTAGCAGATTCGTTTTGTCAGGCAATAAAGCTCTTCACAATATTTTAGTCTCCAAATAATTAAGTAATGATCCAGATAAGAACTATGGCATTTTCTCTTGTTCTGCAGCAATACGTTTACCCCACATTGAAACGATTCTGTTTTCAGACGGAGAATTTATCAACCGATGGAAAGCAGGTTTATGAAATAAAATCGATCTATTTATAGTCCGGGTGCCCGTGACCGACTATGGGCTTCCCGTTTACTTGGAAAGCTGGCAACTTTTAATTTTACTAGAATTATTCCTTGGACCTTAGTAGTTAATCCTGGGGTGGCAGTGGAAACTCTGGAGTGGGCAGTTTTTAATGGGAGGGTTCGAAAACCACCCCACATGTGTGAAAGCATTTGCAACGTTAATGTGTGGGCCGCGGGGTAACTCTACATCACTGTTGTAAAGAGACTATGCTTGGAATCAAACATATTTTGAAAATAGCTGCTTTCCCCGTATGCCCACGTTGTCTAGGGTTGTAATAGTTGTCTAGGGAGTGCGAGGTGAAAATTGAAATATAGAAGTGTAAATTCATAGTAGTTCATTAGGGATGTCTCCTAGAAAAATGTAGTTAATGAAACCGCTCACTGTTTTAATTTTTAAAACGGCTGCTTCAATGTTATCCGAATATTCGCCAAATTAAGACACTATAAAGAAAAACTGGTAGCTTCACTTCATTTCTAAATTGTGTATTTCCATAGGAACCCTATTAAGGGAATATTCTTTTTCTGTGATGCTACACTACCTCCCTAAACAAAAGCTGGTTAAAGAGGGAAGAGCTTACGACATGGCAACGCTGTCAGGTATGTACAAACTTTACTTCACTGATTCTGGAATGGACAAAGCCGTGGTTGACACGTATAAAGTTCAAAACTTAAAGAGAAAATCAATTCAACACTACGGCAAAAAGATACAATTCCATCAACAGTACGAGAGAAATAAATCTGAACTCGTTTGCAGTCCTTCACTGAATCTTGCAGAAGTCATTAACCCTGTTGCAGAGCTTACCCGAAGCGACAAAGATTCTCGAAATGCTCCGGCAGTGGCCGGCACTTGTGCCCAGGTGCTATATCAAGCAGCCATGATCCTTCGAAGTGAAATGAAAGCTGCCACTGGAATTGAAAAACAGCCGCTGAATGTATCTGACATAAGTATACAGAAGGCTACAGAAGTTATACCTGCAATTTTTAAGATGGTTGTTGCAATCTCAGAGAGTTTTTGAAGGAGATGGACTGCCCATCCAAGGCCACAAAGATTTGAATGAAAGTGTTCTAAAGGAGAACGAGACAAATAATATTTTAGCTATCGGCCTAGATATTGTATCTTGTAATTCAGGGGGCCGGATGAAAATGCCCAAAAATGTAAGCCTTTGGCTGGCTATGAAAACCATTGTGGGAGGAAAGTAAATAATCAACATGTTAAACCATCATGGCCACTGTATAAACTACTGGGAATGTGAACAGATCGACAGAAAATGGGCAGAAATGAGTTTGAATCAATTTGAAGAGGAAGATGGATATTGCTGGTCAAGGAATTCTTCCTTCGAGTATTGCGAGTGGTACATTTGTGCAAAGTGCTGAGACAATGCAGACTACTTGCCGGATAGCGTTGATGGGAACGAAAGTTTACACGTGATGAATATGGCTTTTTACCAAGGGGGTTCGCACTAGATCCAAAGAACCTGGTTCTCCCTGCGTAGAACATTAGCAAGGTCAGACGACAAGCCTTAAGATCTGCCCAGACAAAATCGTATGAGCTTGCATTCACCAGTAAGATAACCTGCGATCAGGCTTCCCTATTTTTTTCGCGGCGGGAAGGACCGCCTGATACAATTACTTGACTACTCGTCTGCCGCCCCCTAATTAAAATATCTGTCAGCAAGAATGTCGGCGATGCCATCTCCGTAGAATGAACCAAGCAGAATTACCGGAAGTCGCTTCGTGGGTGGCAATAACACAAGGCACGATAAGCGTGAATTTACATGCAGTGCTGTACAGTACGGCCGAGATAAATATGGTTGATTTTGTAAAACGTGTCCTCCTGTTTCGTTCGAAATGAGTATGTTTCAGAAGCAGAACAAGAAATGCTCTCTTTGTACGACTAGCGTGTCACTTGGTGAAGGTACCGTTCCACTTTGTAAACAAGGAGTTCTGTGGTGGTTTTTGATGTGGCGTTGGCTGTACGGCCCACACGAAACAACACTTTTAAAATTAACGGACATATAGCGTTCTTGCCTAATCTCGTCGGTAGCATGGCCAAAACATCTCTCCCATCAGATATGATTCTATGAACGCGCGGGATTTCTTTAACCGGAAATCACACCGCCATACAACCAACCATGGCTAAAGTTCTAAGTACCTTTTGTTTCGTGACCAATCAGAGAAACGTCCAGAATCTGGACTAGCAACAAACAAATAGTCAAGTAATTGTATCAGGCGTACCTTTCCGCCGCGAAAGAACAAAGGGACGCCTGATCGCAGGTTACCAGTAAGAAGCCAGTACCCACCGTTTTCAAACAAGTCAAGGCAAACTTCTTTTAACAGTGTGCATTGGAGAGAGAGAGAAGCTACAAGGACTGCATCAATCTGGGTGTTTACCAGAAGTACCCCAACACAGCTGGTTGCCGTTGACGTAGGTCAAACACAAGCCAAGCAGAACATTCCAGGGTGGACTGGCTTTCATGCTATAGTCACTTCATACACCTACACTGTTAAAGAACCAAACACAGTAAACACATGCTTGAATAGTCTTGACAAGACTTTCCCCGAGAGCTTACGTCAGAAGAATGCAGTGGTAACCTTTGACGAAGGAATTTACTGTGAGGCCAAGCGCATTCAGTGGGCCATTTCACCAGAACTGGACAATTTAATTGCTCGACTGGGAGAGTTTCATCGAGCTAAAAAACGTAAGCTTCCTCGGTGTTAATGGCCAGCGCATGACAAAATCAGGTATTGAGGATCTTTGGATCGTGAGTGACATATATGGTAGCAATGTCGTAACGAAGATAATCAGCGGGACGCACTGTAATTGAGCAATAAAAGCTCATAAACTAACTCTTGAAACATTGGAGAGGTAACAGTGAAACACCTTTATGGAATGGTTGAAGAAAAACGGCAAAACCAACGAGAACCATACCATAACAGCGAACCGAGATCCGACAGGAAGCAATTGAGCTCGGTAAATTTTTGATTGAGAAGATTACTCCACTGTACATCCAGTTCAATGAACATGGTTGTAAATGCTAGGCTTTGTTGGCATTTTGGAATGAATTCACGGAAATGGTGTGGATTTTATTGAATTTCATCTACGATGACAGAGATGCTGATTGGCTATTGTATCTTGAAGCATTCAGTGCAATGCTACCCTATGACAGAGCATTTGACCACCTAAACTACTTTAGATGGGGAACGGATATGAAGATGCTGCAAGAGGTCGCCCCAACAGTACATCAAGAGCTCACTGAGAATAGAACGCGCGCTGTTTCAATATCATCTTCCGAGCCATCGTTCAATTCTGTCTCGATCACCAGACATGGCATTGGAGCAGACAGTGAACAGAGATTCCAAAAGCAAAGGAGGAATTGTTGGAGGTACGGACATGGAGGGCACAAGAGATAGGTGGGCACTCACAGCTCATAAGATGGTAGCTGCAACAGCGCCTTAAAAAGTTTTGAGTGGGACTTCAGCAGGCTCAAGCTTCCATAAAGAACTGAGGTCACAAAGAATTGAAAGAGATGAAAATTGCGTCAATAATATCTTTCAGTGCATTGAAACGAAATAGGTAAATCCATTCGATATCATTACAAGGGAGAAAAGAAGGAAAAGACACAGGAGGCTTTCTCTAACATCACCAGATGGAAATGGGTTGACCAAGGATGAGATGGGAAATCTTGTTTCAAAATTGATGGAGAAAGATCCAGCTCCAGAAAGTCTCTTGGGACTGATTGTGTGCAGGGTTAAGAAGGGCTGCAACGCGAGATGTTCTTGCCGGCGAGTTGGACTCTCCTGCAAAAATGAATGCAGCAACCTCCAAGAAAACGACGAAGACGAGGAACTTAAATCCTTTGTATCAGTTTGAATTGAGATGTCATTCATGTGTGCAATAACGACATGCTGGCAAAGCGCTAATTACTTACTCAACGTAAACCGGCTGTGATTACACTTAAGAAAGGTAGGGTAGAAGCACAATGAGCGACCCATCACGTTCATGAACGAGAAAAGTACAGGTTAAATGATTTATTAATGAGTGTAGTCACTAACTAGCAGAGTGAACTTTTATTTTTCCCTGAGATAGACGTAGATAATTTATTAGCCGGTTTTTAAGTTTGCAGACGTGACTTCCCAATGCTACAGGAAACGTAAGTTTCAGTAATTAGTTTTACATTTTCTTTTATATTATTTTGGATGTAGAATCTGTTTTAACTGTGTAAGTATAAATCTACTGGTGTTCTAGTACGAATGCCGTTCTCTGATTAGCATCTCTACTCACTATCTATTCTGTGATAGATAGTGAGTAGCGTTGCAGTGTGCCCTTATTAACAAAATGGCAACCGCTTCTTGGCGTTTTTCAAAGTGTCTGTGAAGAGCATTTAAATTTCGATTAAAAAGAAAAGTTTTAAACATCTATTAGATTTATACAAAAGCAATTAATTACATTATTCGCTCTCGATTTCTATGCGTGAACTATCACTAAATTGTTTAACATTTTTCGCAATAGTTTTTAACTGATATGCAAAGGGATCCTTTATACAAAAAAAGAAATGTAAAATGCCTTCTCCAAAAAGATGTTTAAGATTACGTGTACAGATAAATTGTACTCAGTCATATCGACCTTTCGAAAAGCAAATTTTTTCTCAATTTTATGACGTCATAATCTGATCACGTGACTTATTATAAACACATCATCGTGTTATCTATGGCATGAACTTTATCTTGTGAAAATTTTGCCTTGTTAGACATAATCTGTTGATGACCATAGGTGATAAGCTAATAAGGTGATAATCTCATCTCTCGTCCCAAATTGTTGTGGAAATCAGTTTAGAAAACATATATATACTCAGGAGGGGTGTACTTTGAGGTGCTCTAAATTACCGTGGTCCACTTGGCCAGCTCCACTGCCCCCCATTATTATTACCCAAGGTCTAAAGAACATTGCTGGGTGAATCAAAGTCTACCAACTTGCGGAGTAAACGAAATTATACTTTAACCCCCTTTCACAGCGTGGGCACCCGGACTATTAAACTCTTTTTTGAAAGGTAGTTTCCTTTGTGCGAAAACATTTCAACCAATCACAACAATCGTAAACATAGACAATATAAGCTTCCAATTTTTCAATGTTCCCCAGATAGGATTACTGTGGTATTTAGACTCAGAAGAGATTTTGTTAAAAGAAAGATATCTTATTCTCCTTAATTTTCTCGGGTTCTTAAATTCGCGATTTTTGCGATTTTAAAAAGTTCGCGAAATTAAAGACCTGCGAAAAACAACGACCGCGAACTTTGATCTCGCGAACTTTAATGGACATAGAAAAATCATGTATTTGCTTTTTCAAGGGTCCTAAACAATTTTAATACAAGGTGTACAAGGACCAATCAACTATCAACTCTAGATGTTAATCAGTGTCAAGATTCGCCGTAATTAAGTTCTTCTTCGGCATCTGAGTAATCATCTTCGCGCAGTTCCTCCAATACATCCTTTCTACAGTCGTCAAATTCACCATCCTGTCCCGGCTCCTTGTAGTGTGTAGTTACGAGTGTCTTGTATCTTTTCATTATAGTCCCGTTCCTTGGTGTATCTAACTCTCGATGCTCAATAATGCTGACTTGGAAGAACAAGAAGATTTTATTGCTGTAATACTGACTTTTAGAGGATTACAGCTGCTGCTAAGGGACAGCATATTGGTTTTGTTTCAATTGTTGATTAACATACAATGTCACTTAATCGTGAATTTCGCGAAATTAAATCCCTGCAAACACAATTTTTCTCCGCGATCGCCAAATTAAAGACTCGCGAAATGTGCCGAGAAAATATTCGCGAAATTAAAGTCCGCGAAAATAAAGGAGAATAAGATAGTTGATCAATCAAGGATAAAAAATATTTACAGCACCTAAAGTTTTGGCATATTTTGCTGACTGAGCCAATCAGAAGTATGATAGAACAACAACAACGTTGTGCAAAAGTTAGCACCTTTCTACATTCCTTGCCACGTGGTGATATCCTTCTTACATGGACCGTTACTTAAAACGTTGCGTTACCATTCATTCATTCATTTTCTGGCAGTTCATGGGCTCAAAATAAATTTCTTTTTCCCGTCGCCATACATCTTTTGCCAGTTTTGATGCCATGCATTTCTAGACACCATGCACACTCTCTTTCCATCTTGTAGATCACCCGGAAAGAGGAAATAGGAGCCGGGGAAGTACACTATTTTCCACTACAATCACAGTGACAGTTTCTTCAACACTTTCTTCTGATCTAACTGAATAATCGTGGCACTTAACTTAACTTCACAATTTTCATTCCAATCCTGCGCCCCCTAGCCCAAGCATCCCATGGTATCTTCCTTACTATTATGAGCAGGCTTTCCCCGTGCTACTGCTAGCCTGTTCGTTAATGACAACCGGCAAACCTGTTTACAGGACGGCAAGACATTAAAATTTCTCCTTTGTACAGAATTTTACCCCTTATGTGACAAACAAATAATCGCAAGTGCCCTCGGGCAATAAAGGATTAACTTCCCATGTATTGAGATTGACATTCTCGGGAAACAAATTTCACTGTTCCCCTCGGGACATCGACAAGTCATTAAGTGTTAAATGTTGCCCTGGCGGGCAACAAATACGCAATTATTGCCCACTTTCTTGCTAAACAGAGGTTACTCTGACTTCTTCTTGGTTCTTATTACCCTGCACTAAACTCCAGCTGCCAACTCCGTCTCGGGAAACATCGAGATTCCAGCTCAGAAAATCGAAATTTACTGTTACCCCCTGGATAAATAATTATTAAAAGCCAAGAGAGGAAAAAAAACCTCGCACCTACTCTATGACGTGGTGTCTTTGGATCAATATCAGCAGATGGGCAAAGTCACTTAAATTCTTACAATTAAGTAAAATTACCTTATTTATCTATAGGAGCTCATATAGTTTTAAATTACATGAAGTTCGCAGTTTTAGAAAAGGAAAATCGGCTCTAACGATACTTAAAGTGCACATTTAGAAGAAATTAAAGTGCGCAATTTAGACACTTTTTTTTATTTGAGGGACTTTGCCCAACTGCTGATATTGATTCGTATCTCCCTATTAAAATTGCAATTGCACCCACACCTTGAACTAATATTCTTTAATAAAATTGTGTTTCCATACTTAACTCTTGTAGTACAGTTAGTCTTTTTTCTTCTACTTTTAATGTGATAGCTGATCGAAAGAGCACTTGCGTTATGAAGCTTTTCCTCCAGGCGGCACTGACTGACACCTTTAAAGTGAAAAAAAACTTCTTTAATTTGTCTCGCCTTTACTTTGGAAAGTTTTGATTGGTTAAGGATTTGCCGCAGGTGAAGAAATAGTATAAATTTAAATAATGTTTAGCTTATGACGACTGCATTTCAAGATTTGACACATCGATCTCATGTCACTTTGAACACCTAAAGATTTCATGTCATTTTGAACACTTAAAGGCAACTTTCACTTCTTTTACCCTCGCAGATTGTTTTTGTGAATATCAACGCAAGGTAAGGTTTTTATATAACTTCCAGAAATTCCCAAATCGGCTTTAAGTTCGCTACTGTCCTGAGCAATACATTTACTTCCTAGAATTCTACAAAAATGTTTAAGAGAAATAGGCTCCATTTTCTGTGAAGATCTCCTCGGATATTTGTCAGCGGGCACCATCCGGTTCCGAGAAGAGAACAGTTTTCCGAAAGCGCAGCTCGAGGAAAACTGTGAGCTTTTGAGGAAGAGAAAATGTTCAAGGAAACATATCCCAGCATATTTTTGCACCAAAAGGAGGCTATATTGTGTATATTATCCTTCGTGTATTTTTGGCAAAAAGCGCTTTTGGGGGCACTCGGAAACTCCCCGGTGACACATTGTTCATGCTTTCTTTTCCAACTCTTTGTATTCCGAATCGTACAAGTACAGTCGAAAACCCTTTTACTTACTCTTGGGTTTTAGTTCAGGTAATCTGATGGATTCGACAGGCAATATTTCATTTTCTGACAACATATCCCGATGTTGACATTGATCTTTTCCTTGTCATGTTCGCCTGAGCTAAGCTGGTAAACTCATTGCTCCCGCTCGTTTATTTTGGTTTAAAAAAGAAAAAAAAAACGAATTACAAAAAGCACCTCCTCCTACAAGTTATCCAATATTTCTCCCAAAACTAAATTTAATCGTTACATTTATTCCAACCCTCATTTTATTCGCCTTAAAATAAATATGGTGCATCAGAGAAGAGAATCGATTGAGATTAGTTGAGTTGCTTACAAGGGGAATGGATCGAACGAAGATTCTGAGACCTCTACATGAAACACAGAAAAGCTTTTTATTTGAGAAAGTTAGGGATTTGGCTAATGAGATACCAAACAACATTGCTTTATCAAAACTTTAATATGCCTAGTGAATTTTTTTTTTATTGAGAGATCCGCTACGTCAAAAACCCAAGTTGATTTTAATGTTAATCTTAAGAGAAGTATTTTCACAGTTGCATATTTCATGTTGAAGCGATGTTTAATATATCATAACATTTAAGTTGCGGAAATTAAAGTTCGAATGCTTACGAGTCCACGAGCAGTAAACCTTTTTTAATTTCTTTCCTTTGAACATTTCTTTTTCAATGACAATCCCCTCATTTAAATGTCAAAAAGAAGGAGGAAAAGGAACCTCAAAGGAACAAAAGAAGAAAAATTAAAATGCCGAACGTAGACAAAATTTAATTGATCTTTAAAAAGGTGTCACAGGGGAAAAATAATACACAGGTTTTCAATTTAGTTATTTACTTTCAACCCAGGATTTGTTTGATTAGCAACCCTTTTAACTTAACAGACTGGAGTATGACAAGATATTTGCAAACGGAATCATTTTGCCAACATGACGGCAATGGGAGAAGGAAAAGTTCAACCCAAACGTGAACAGCGAAAAAGGATGAATCACCTAAAATGCGTACTGATTTGCATGTCCGTATTTCAGATTAAAGTGACAATTATTTTGAAATTATGTGTTAGTCACTTCTTCATAACTTTTTACAAATTTTAGCCCGAAAAAAAATTACGGCCTCAATGGAATTGGAACCCATGCTCTAGCTGTTTAAGGCCTGGGTCAGTAATGTAAAGTAGAATTATGGTTGAGGCAGCTATATCTCCTGCTATATTTGTTTTACCAGCTGGACTTTTCTTTTATTATAAAACTTGACGTCGTCCCTTATTTTTTGACCACGTGACATGTCACTTGATCATTTTGTTAAAAATTGAAAAAAATTGATTTTCATCCTATTGATCAATAAATAAGCATTTCGATGCAAATTTAAAATATCTACCTTGCTGCGTCAGTTTGGAATGATCTTCCTTGATTTCGTTTTTAGAAGGTATAAAAAGGTCGAATGTTGCTGAGAAAGCGACCTTTCACCCTAAATTTTTTTTCTGTGAAAAGAGGGACGGTCATTCCAAACGTGAGAGGATAGAAATAATTGACGTGCATCTAAAACGCATTTTTGCTGGATGATATTACTAAAAACTGCCACCAATTCCTCAAATAATGCTTATTTTCCGCTAATCGTCACATGACATGTCACGTGACCTGTTATAAGTACTTATTCTACTTTCAAATGCTCAGGACGTTAAAACCTAGCACCTCCACCCTCGCTGCCATTCAAAGACCAGGTCACCGAGCAGACAACTACAAAATGGTCTATTGCCTCCCTCAATGCGAAGTTTGAACGTGTCGCTTTCTGAGACAAGAACATCAGTTTTGCTGGAATCCAATAAGTCGACACTGAGTGTGAACTGTACGGTAATGTTCATCAATAGCTGACGATTTCCTCGAAATATGTTTCTTAACTCTAGTGTCCAATTAACGAGAAGTTTTACCGCCGATCCAGACTTTTAAGGTTTTCTCTGTTTTTGGTTATCGTGCAGTGATTTCGATCTGAGAAAATTGTAAAGCTTGTAGACAAGTGTCACGTAGTGTGATTTAAAAGAAATATTCCACTTTTATATAATAACCAAATCAATGCCCAAGCTCTGATTGGTCAATCAACTATGGTCTATTGTGATGGTAAACTCATGGAAAAATCGCACGTCTTTTAATTATATAAAAGCAATAGACAACAATTTTCAATGGTTTATACGCTCATAAACCACATGGGATGTTGGTAGAACACTCGAAGACTTCGTAAAATCCGTTCTCGTGTTGTACCAACATCCCGCCTGGTTTATCAGTCTACAAACCATAGAAACTTGTAGTCTGTTGCTTAGTTAAACTTTTATTGCACCCTATCACAGGATATGTGCTATGTTTCCAGAGCAGGGAAATAATAATTTTTATTGCATATATTCAGCATTGGTATCGCTTACCATACGAAACCATTAACCAAATTAGGCTTATAAACGACCTACAGTTTATTATCTGTTCCGGATGACTCGGCTTCATAATCGCACATTCAAGATCTCTCCGAAAGTATATTACGTACATTTCTTAACGGTAACGCTAATTAAGTTTAAATATTCGGCTCAATGTACCTAAACAAAAAATATATCTTGTTTGACCAAAACAAAGATTGAAAATCAGTAAAGCAGACGCATTTTAATATTATTTGAAGCACTATCATCAAAATGAACAACTGTTTCTTCACTTACTATTATCATGCACAAGGCATAAATAAACAATAGCCTCCCTTTGACGCGGAAATATGCTAGGGTATTATTTTGTCCTTGGAAAATTATCTGTTCCGAGAATTAAACAGAGCGCCTCTTGAAGAAAACTGTGAGCTACGAGGAGCAAATAATGTCCAAGGACAATTATCCGAGAAAATTTACGTGCCAAATATGGAGGCTATTGAGTTTATTATTCTTCAAGTCGTTTTCGCAACGAGTACAGTTTTGAAAATTGAGGAAAATTCCCGGATTTCCCAAGTTAAAGCAAATGGCGAATATTCTGCCACGTGACGTGTTCGCGCACGAGCAAAAACATTTGATGAATTATAATTTGAAATATTCTTGCGATTTACTCGAGATCCATCTAGCTTAATAATCGGAGGGACCATACCAGCTAATGTAACCTGAACAGTTTCATAATATCCTACAGCCACTACATGTTATAAACAATATTATCCAACAGCTTACAGAGGATATAAATACAAAGATGTCACTGTACAAGTATTCCGAGGCAGCCCAGATAGGCATCACCGCCGCCTTTTGCTTCTTGGTAAGCGCAGATCTGGTTGGTAACAGCCTTGTCTGTGCGGTTGTTCTTCGTAACAGGATAATGCGTACCCCTATGAACTACCTCCTGGTGAATCTAGCCGCTGCCGACATGACTGTAGCCGTGTTCATCGCGGCACGCTACATCTTCACCCTGATATTTCCACACCCGGAAGGGACAGCTGGCGACGTTGTATGCAAGGTCATCACAGGTGAGCCGTTTGTGTGGGTCGGCGCCCTGGCTTCTGCGTTCTCCCTCGTCTGCATCGCCCTAGAGCGCTACCTCGCCATTAAATTCCCTTACGATGAACGCCAGAGAATAACAACTTCCAAGCTCAAGCATGTTATTGTAGTAGTCTGGGCGCTGGCCATTTTATGGAACATGCCTCTTTTCCTGTACGCGCGGTATGACCCCATCAGCGAATTCTGTTTGTTCAAGTGGCCTACTGCTGATTTCGTGAAATATCACAGCATTCTCGCTGCCATTGTTTATGGCGTTCTACCCATCACAATCATGATTTACCTGTATTCTAAGCTTGTGTACAAGCTGTGGTTTCGTCCCACATTTACGTCCACCATGGCACAACAAAACAAGTTGCGTTACTGCAAGAAATCCACACGGCTCATAGTGACAGTCAGTGTGGTTTTCTCCATCTGTTGGATTCCTAATATAGTTGTATACCTGCTCTCTTCATTCAGCAAGCAGAAGCTTTACTCTGCCATACACACAACCAGCATCGTCTTGGTTACTCTCAATTCTGCTATAAATCCTGTGTTATACAGCTGGCAGAGCGACCGTTTTCGGAAGCACATTCTAGCGCTGTTGCGGTTTCCTTACACGCTCCAGCGTTGCAGAATTAGCCACGCTAAACAAGTCACATCTACGGATAACAATTCAAACAAGACTCCGGGAGTACAGAGTTGATTACGTTCGTGAGTAGAGGTCCCATGGCGTAACAAATAACGCATTGACTCTCCAATTAAGTTTACTTCTCCTATGTAGGAGAATTCGGAACAGTGTGTACATTGCAGTTACAGCCATGGCCAGTCCAACTGAAAACGATAACCTCAGTAAAACATCTCGGAAGATATTCCTTTCGATTTACGGGCGATTTCATTTACTAAGAAGTACAAGCATTAACGAGAATATATAAATAGTCGGAGTAGGAGTAGATGGAGAATATTGAATCGTCAAAATCTGTGCTAATTAAGACCAGGTATCCACACCACAAAGCTCCTTCACGGTTGTCATTTTTTTTATTTTAACTTGATCACTTATAAAGAGTAATTGGCCCTAAAAATCAAAGAAATCATGGTCACGGTCAAAAAATCTCTTTCACTTAGACTTTGTCAAATTGGAGGCTTAAGTAAGTAACAAATAAATCAAGTTAGTTTCTTTAAAGTATTTATTATAACGGCAGAATCCGAAATTTCACATTTTTCAGCTTCTTGCTACACAGACGATTGCATCGTTGTGGATGTGATACTCAACTTTGATTACATTTATTGACTCTTCCTTAGTGATGACCTACATCTTATTAACCAAGCGCGCGGGCTGTACAGGGAGAATATCGGCCCGAGGTCTTGACAGTACGTACAAAAAAGACCGAGGGCCGAAAGAAGGCTTGGATGAGTTTTTCCATGGAAATTCTGGAATAATTTCAGACTGCCGGATATGTGGAATTTTAAGGTTACTGTAGACCTTCAGAGTGCCTTTCGGAAAATGCATTGTTTACTCACTGCTTTAAAGAGAACTACAGTAAACTATATATCATTGGAAAGCTAATAAGCTATATTTTGCTATTTTGGTTTCCCCATGCAAGCCTTTAAGCGCAAAAATGACCGTATCTGCTAAACTGAATTACCAGCGTTTGTATTACCGCGGGCATCCAAACTGACTGGACATTTTCAATCAGGAGATGATGTAGGCTTGATTTCCGCAGCTCTTTCGTGTCTGGTCTACCCTCTCTGAGGGGGAGCGCGGGCTCCTTTCCAGAACAGCGGCTGGTAATCGAGCCTAGAGATGATGGGGTAACAAAGAGTGTGAGGCTCTTTTGATATTTCAAATTCTCCTGCTTTTACGCCCTCTTACGCGACGAAGATCGGCAAATATTCTATTTGCTAAGTTCAAAATAGATTTCCTCAGCAATCAAAAAGAATACCGAAAAGCCTCACACGCTTTTGTGGTTCATCACCTGCTGATTGGCACGGAGTGGTTTGTTTGGCCGTACGTGATAACGCGAAAGCAGGTAATTCAGTTTAGCAAACATCGTCAGTTTTACATATAATGGGTTGCGCACGCTTACCATTACACCAAATCTTTAAAAAAACATTTCTTCAGATTTTACGTTTTATAAGCTTGATAGTGATATATACTTTGCCGAGGTTTTATCGCCAGCGATGCGCGTACGAGCGATTTTCCGGAAGGCACTCCTAGGTCTACAGTAACCCTAAAAGCACTTCCCGGCTGCCGGGTATCTAGACACAATGTTTTTATAATCATTTTAGTTGCTGATGTGTGCGACCTTGCTTAAATAAGAGAGAATTTTCTCTTTAACCTTAAGAAGTAAATGTAAAAAGGTCAGATTAGTGCAACAAATCGGACCAAAATTAATTAATCTCACTACGTATGTGAGACTGCCTGTCTATCCGTATCTCGTGAAGGAAGACTTCTTTTGTCTGAGAATCTTACGCGAAAACAACTTACGGCTGCCATTCTACTTCTTGTTTGTAATAATATGCGGTTTTTCAGTTTCTCGCATTTTTCCCACAGGTAATGAAGGGAAGTGTTAGATCGCTCTACCTACTATGTAAGTTGACCAATAAGTGCTCCTGTCCAGAATTTCTGGCTGCACGAAGCAGAGACGAGCTAAAAGTCAAACTCGCTTGTTGTGTTGGGAACATGGACGAAGCCAGGTTTTTTCAAAGGGGGGGTCACCCCATGGCATACAGGGGGTACCCACCTTATTGCCCCCCCACCCCCCCCCCCCCCCCCTGGCTACGCCCTTGGTTGGGAAGCAGGATTTCTAGCTCATTCGTAGTACTAAAAGACAGGAGCCCATAATTAGGCTCCTGTAAAAGGTCATGAACATGTCGCGAATGCTGTTACTGTTGGTATTAACACGCGTTTGTATTTGTTTCTCGCCCCTTTGGCGCAGTATAATAATGAAGATTTAAAATCAGATTATTTAACACGAAAGTGGCATCCAAATAAAATCTACAAATGATTTTTTGTCTTAGTTTTGGCAGCATTAAGCTGTTATTGTTGTAGATCGAGCTGGTTGAGAAACAGTATAGCTGTCTACGAGCTTTGATTTTTTCCAGTAATTTTTCAGAAGAATTGTCAACAGAAAATAGAATTAATTTGTCATAGTTTACGTCGTCAGAAGATATTTTCTTTATGTTTATCTAATTCATCGTTTAGTTGATGAAAATGAATAAATTTAAAAGTAAATCAACCAATCAATCAATCACCTTTATTGGCATACAAATTATTGTTTACATTATTAAATTATTATACATTTTAGGTAAATTAATAAAAGAATAATTAATTAATAAAGTTGTTGTTAAAAAAAGAGCCTGGAGGCTAAAGGAACCGTAAGGTTTTCGAGTTAGCCCCTATAAGCATTTAGAGTTATTTTAATAAAAAAGAAAAAGGAAAAGAGCAACAAGGAGAGAAAAAAAATAATGCTTAATGAAGTTGTAATAAATGGTGGATTACTATTCAAATTTCTTAGAGTATTGTAAGTTCTGACAGTAAATAATGTTTTATTTCTTTGGCGAAGGTAAATGTACTGAGATCTTTCAAGTAATAAGGGATATCGCGCCAGAGGTCTATTGCCTGATAGGAAAACATTTGTTTTCCACTGTTAGTACGAGGACGCGGTTTACAGAAGTTTTGCTTCGATGCATAAAGAAAATCTAGGAAACCAAACTCCATGCCATTCCTCGTTTTCCGGCGGGGATCATTTGCGGTCCACATCGGGGATCATTTGCAGTTCGGGATCATTTGCGGTCCAATTTGGGGATCATTCGCGGTCCTGGGATCATTTGCGGCCCAATTTGGGGATCATTTGCGGTCGGGGATGATTTGCGGCGCTGTACAGAACTAAGGAGCCTGAGTGTTTAATGCCGTCCAAATATCATACAAAGTTCAACATCATAACTAAAGAATAGTATATAAATATCACTACATAAAGCAACGCAGGCTAACTATACACGTGCTCCGCCCGATACCAAAAACCAAAAGACCCAAAGGGAAAAATCGGGAACGTATTCCCCAACCGATGCAGTCGCATAACCTCTGGGGGTTAAAAGTAAGATGTAAAAATAAAAGTTGATAGTTCGAGAGCTGAGATGAATACATTACAACTGTCAGAACCTTATATACCTCATAACAATAGAGTCAATTAACGCCATAGCGGCTCACGTGCGTTCCTACCAATAGGAAAGTATTTACATTCTCTGTCACTGCCACTGCGTTTAGCTCCGCCGAATGTAAATACATTTCTTTATCTAAATAAACAAAGCACTCACCTCAAAAGAAATCAAGGTTATTACTGGGGAAGTACAGATTAAAAATGTCGTGTTCGTTTTCTATTTTTGCTGGTGGAATTTGTGGCGCAGACAAACGCAGTAGGTCCTCGACTTTCACCGTACCCCTGAACAAGTGTTATAAGGGGATAAAAAAAAATAGACTAAAAAAAAACACACACACACGCACAAAATGTTCTTACAATTTTCCGGTGTTGAAAATAAAGTGGAACTTATCTTGGCAAGATGGGGGAGTTTCCAAAAGCCACCAAAATTCTTGGAAATGGCCTTCGGTCTTACTCAATTGGGCGCAATTGGGCATAGCTAGGTTGGAGAAGGCCAAATGGTTTATGTAGTGTACTGGAAGTCGTCTAGGGTCACTGCAAGGACCTTTTGCAATGTGGTACGAACATTACTAAATGGGACAAATTCATACCAATCCATGAAGTTAATGGAATTTACAAATCAGTTTGTCCCTGTGAGATAAGGTGAGTGACGAACTGTTTGATGATCTATTAAGTAGCTCGTTAACTCACTGATTGTGCCAACCTTAACCGGCCCTGACGAGCACTGGGCTTCGTTTCACATCTGACGTCTTCACTTTTTAAACAATATTGGCATCATTGATACTCAAGTACGATCTTTCCAATGACACCCAAACAGAGAGATTGACTCAGTGGAGTTGAAGAGATGCACGAAAATGCTCAGAAATTTGAGTGAAAAACGCGAAGCAACATTTCCTGCAACGACATTGAGCTACTCCATGGTGAAATTTGCCCGTTTTGATGATGCTCTCTTAGAAATTTTTAAACTCAAAGCAGGCCCAGTAGAAGGTCAATCACCGCTGCAAGAAAATAAGGAAAGGACAAAAAGGAAAAGCCAAAAAAAAAAAGTTAAAAACCGAAAAGCCTAAAGACGTAGGTCACTTTCTGGTCATCTCAGAATTTTGATTTCTGCGCATGCCCGAACAAAATGTCGTAAGACACGGCGCCAGTGGAAAGAAAGGCATCCTGTCATGTTGCAAACGCCTTGTTGCGTAGATTGCAGCTAACTTTTTCTTACATCCAGGCGTAAAATTTCGGAAATGTTTAAAAAGAAAGCCTTTTTCGCAGAACGTTTATTTGTCAGTACGCAAGAATTTTGCCAGTCTTAGCTTCCATGCGGGAATCAGTGGGTTTTAAAACTAAACACTACTTTCTTGATAAAAAACCC
>CM042747.1:37048521-37063166 GCA_022496165.2 Catalaphyllia jardinei | reverse complement strand
AATCAGTGGGTTTTAAAACTAAACACTACTTTCTTGATAAAAAACCCTTACGAGAATCAGCGACAAAAGCCAAAAGACTAAACGACTGACTGTGCTCAATTTACGCTCTTTTCTTTCTTTTATGAAGTAGGTAAGCAAACATTCTGGTGGAAAAGGTAATTTGGTTTTATCAACTGAGTTGATAATGTGAATTGGCCACCGTAAAGAGATTCGGAGGATTCTAGTGGATTCGGGAGATTCTGGTGGAAAAAACATGTTTGTAGTATTAATGTTTGTGTGCCTTGAGAAAGACGTTTTTTGGTGGCGTTAATTTGAAAAAGAGACCTGTTTTCGCTAACGAAGTTCACAACGGTCAGAACATTTATCAATGCTGGGTAACTCAGTGACCTCTGTAACTTCCACTTTTTTCCAACTAAAATCAGTTTAATTTCTCAACAAAATAATTAGGGCTTGTTATATAGCTGGGGTTAAGTTGAACCTATCACTCCCTCTTATTGGTTGGTTTATGGTCACTTAGCAATTACTAACTAATGATGCCATGGCGGGCAACAAAAACGCATTGTTGTTAACTTTCCTGCTAACCAGGGGCTACTCCGACTTCGTCTTGGGTCTTATTGCCCTGCACTAAACCCCAGCTTTATAGCAATGTTCCTCTCGACTTCGTCTCGGGAAACAGAGATTCTCAGAAAAACGAAACTAACTAGAAATTAAGTGTATAAGACCTAACAGGGGTAAATGGCTAAAAGAAAAAAAATTGAACCTACTCTATGAGGTGGTGTCTCTGGATCAATATCAGCAGGTGGGCGAAGTCAATTAAAATCTTAAAATAAAGTAAAATTATCCCATTTATTTAATTTATTTGTAGCAGTTCATGTAGCTTTAAAATGAACGAAATTGCCCTTTGTCACTCGGATCAAATATTCTCAAATTAAATCGTCCACTTTAAATTTCTTAAAGTTAGCAATTTTACAAAAGTAAAATGCACACTTTATGAAACTTGCGAAACTTAAAAACCTTTACAGAAAGTTAAAGTTCACACTTTAGACACGTTTTTTAGGGACTTTGCTCAGCCGCTGATATTGATTCGTTTCTCTTTAGTAACATTAGAATTGCACTCACACCTTGAAATGAATATATATATATATATTTTAAAAAAATGTTTTCCATAATTTACTCTCAAGTAAAGTCAGTCTTGTTTTTCACTTTGATAGCGCTAGCGGACCGAACGAGTACCTGTGTTAATATGGTTTTCTTTTAGATGATATATAACTGACACTTTTAGAGCGAAAGAAATTATCTTTCATTTGTCTCATGTTTTATTGAAAGTATTATTTGGCTAATGATTTGTCGCAGGTGAAGAAACAGTGTAATTGCAAATAGCTTTTACCTTATGGTGACTCTACAGTATTTCAAGTTTTGACACCTCAATTTGCATGTCATTTTGTGAGTTGCAAAATGGAGGCAGCTTGCACTTCTTTTACCCTTGTAGAGGACAAATTACCCTACTTTGCAAAAAATTAACACATTTTAAGTTTTTGGATGGCAAATTAAAGCTTTTCTTCCTCGAAATTTCCAAAAGATATATAAACAATAGTCTCCATTTGGCGAGAAGATATCGTGCGTGAACACTATCTGTTTTGAGAAGAGAACAGTTATCCGACAGCGAAGCTCAAGCAAGACAGTTAACCTTAGGGAGTTAAGAGATAATTTCCAACGAGACATATCTGAACTTATTTTTTTCTCAAGCATCTGAGCGGGCCAGATGCTTAAATCCTCGAATTTGATTGGCTAATCTTGCACACGTGACCGGTCCAGCTTTTTACGATACGGCCCACGGGCCGGATTTTTTCCCGCTGCCGGCCCCGGGCCTCGTTGGCTATTTACCATCTCATATCCAACGCGAGCTCATGGAATAATTGTTAAATATAATTTTTTTTTCTCAAGCATCTGAGTGGGTTGGAATCCTAAATCCTCCAATCTGATTGGCTAATCTTACACACGTGACCGGTCCAGCTTTTTACAATACGCCCCACGGGCACAATTTTTTTCCCGCTTCCTAAATTTCGCTCCTAAAAGTTAGGGGTAATCCTCAATCTTTTGCCTTTTTTACACATCCATCGACGATTAGTCGCCGCAAGTTTATCTCTGTTCTCTTTAAAATGGCAAGGGGAGTCACTGTAAGTAATTCAGTTGAGTGTTTTGAAGTTGTGAGAGTTTGCTTGGTTGTTGTTAGCTTGTCGCTGTCATGGCGCTTTATCCTGTGTTTCCCTTGCCGTAGAATTTGAGTCAATTTCTGTCAAATTTACGTTTCTGATCGTTGCTGTATTTAGGAGAATTTCTGTAGAATACACTTGACGAATTTCCTCGCTTTCTGGTATTCAATTTACGGTAGAAAAGTGTGATTTCAAGTGATTTTAAAAGTGACGACTGACAGACATTGTTTTTGTAGTAAAACTTCAAACTTCGCACGAAAATTTCACACCGGAAAAACTGTTTTTAGAAAACTCAACTGGTTAAACAAATGCAACTAACATAAAGTAGTTCGTAAACTATATGTTCTTTAATACATCTTTCTTTGCCTACTATCTGAATTATTCGCTCGCTGCCACTATTTTTTACAAATCGTTAGTAGACGGCGCGCAGGCCGATTCAATGACAAGAGCTGCGTAAACAAACCCATTAGTACTCTGTAAAACCAATTTACTGCAGGAAAAAAAATAAACATGTTATTTACCGGGCTAGGTCTGTCCGTATGGGAAAAACTGTGCCCGAGGTCTTGAGTACGGCCTCGGGCCATATTCAAGACCTCGGGCACAGTTTTTTCCCATACGGACCTCCCGCCCGGTAAATAACATATATATATTTTCGCGCCAAATGGGGGCTACATTGTGAATACTATCGTTCATTTATTTTTGGCAACATGCGCATTTTGGGACAATCGATATTCCCCAGTTTAAGCCGGAGCACATTGAGTCATGTAATTTTGACCAATCGTGTGCAAGCGAAAACATCTGATAATATCATCTATTTGCCCGACTGACGACACGATATTTATACGGCTTGTTAGAATTGAGTAAACAACTGGCAGGTTTCTTTCGTTCGGCTAAAGGACAGTCTCATATTTTTCGCTTTCAGCTTTGTAATTTATACTTAGTATTCCAGGATTTGAGGTAAGAAAGTCGATTCTAAGTTAAATTTAAAATTATGTTTGCCGTTTATGTTCCTCAACACAAATATATTTAGTCTGGTCGTGCAATCACATTTTCAATCCATTTATATTCAACCTTTGAGATTGATTCGCATTTCTCCCGGGCATAAGTTGATCTCTTTTGTAACCATTTATACAGGCCAAAACGTAAGATTGGTAACGCATTCTTCCTGCTTTCTTTTCCACAACCCTTTCTATTTTGAATCGTAGAAGTAGAGTCGATTTACACCTGGATTTTGGTTCAGGTTATTTGATGGACTCGACGGGCAATAATTCATTTTCTGACAACATAACGCGATGTTTGCATGAATCTTTTGCATGTCATTTTTGTCTGAGCTAAGCTGGTAAACTCATATTCTTATCGTTCAGTTTAGTTTCAAAAAGAAAATAATAATAATTGCAAAAGGCATCTCCACCGGCAAGTTATCTAATACTTCTACCAAAACTAAATCGTTACTTTTTTTCAATTCTCACTTGGCCATAAAATAGAGGTGTCATAAAAGACAATTGATGAGGTGAGATGTTACCAAAGGGAATGGACTGAACGAAAATTTTAATAACACATATGCATGGAGTTTTTTAATTTCCACACAGAAAAAACTGTTTATTTGGGAAAGTTAGAGATTTGGCTAATGAAATGCCAAGCAATATTGCTATATCAAGTCTAAAACCTTCCTCAGTATTGATTTATTTTATTGAGAGATACGTCGATGCTAAATGGTAAAACCCCTCTAATTTATTTTATCGTTGATCTTAAGAAAAGTATTTTCCCGATTGCATATGAGATTTTGAAAAGATGTTTAACATATGATCACGTTTAAGACTTGGAAAATAAAGTTGGAACACCCACGAGTCTTTAGATATAGTTTTCCTTTTATTAATGTCGCCGAAAATAAAGGTAATTTTATTTTTTAAATTTTAGCCGTACATAATACCTTAAACATCTCTTTTCCTATGACGACCCCTAATTAAATGTTAAAAAAGGGAAGGAAAAGGAAGGACAAGGAAACTAAACAAAAATAAATGAAATAAAATATCAAACGTTTGCAAACTTTAATTGATCTGTCAATAGCTGTCACAGGAGAAAAATGATAGGCGCATTTTCGGATCTATCTTCAATTTAGTTATTTACTGTCAACCTTGGTTTTGTTTGATTAGTGACCCTTTTAAAAAGCCAAAATAGAACGAGACAAGATATTGGCAAACAGAATCAATTCGCAAATTTACTTTTAGAATAAATCTCTTTTATTCCCGGATTTGAATAAAAAAATATCAGTCTTAGCTTATACTTTTTCTCTGCGAAAAGGCGCAGCAGTCGTAAAGGGGGAAATTTATGGATTGACAACGGTAGGTAATAAACTGCCAAGCACTAGATCGATCTGTCTGTTTACACATACAGTTGCGAAATCGACGAAGAAAAAATTACCTTTAAAAAATTATAAATCAATTTAACGCCTTGTAGCAGTTTCTAAGTTGCTCCTAATCTTTTCGTTTAATTTACTCTAGCTATGATCATTGGAAATTTGCGTCTGAACTCGTTCAGGGCCTAAATCGTAAAACAAATACACCTTATTCTAACATGGCCGCCATTTTAGCGTTCTTCAGTTGTACACTTGCAAATTAGCCGTTACTGCCTCGTTCTTAAACTCGATTTTCCTTTAAACGAGGCAACAAGGGCTGATTTGCAAGTAAACCAAAGAATACTAAAATGGCGGCCATTTTGGAATAAGGCGTATATTAAAACAAAACAGAATTTCCTGTACTCAGAGCGTAATAAAAGTTTAAAAGTGGAATATTTCGTTCCATTCAACCAAACTTCATCAGTCACAATAAAAATCGCGAATGTTACACCCGCTTTCAGTGTTACGTGCATAGGCGACATCTTCGTTCATCTTTCGACATGCCATCTATCGACATGCTATGTAACCTGGCCCATATCAAAATGCTAACACAACGGACTCTTTCACGCTTGAACTCCAGGAACTCGACTTTTAGTCATAAAAGATGGATTTATTTGACATCAAACTAAGGTTAGGAGTATAAGAAGCCATTCTGTGAGAGATAAATCGACTATTTTGAATGTTTACATCTTTCGAATACTAAAGCGTTAGCAGCCTAATTCTACCGGAAGTAACCATTGAGAGCTGATCGACTACACGCAAATCGTTTAATTATCCCGTAAATCTGGAAATATGTAATGTTCACAATCTTCTTCAGCCATGCCAGGTCAGTAATTATCATTTTTGTTCAGGGCTAATCATCGTGTAGAGAGCTAATCGCGTGATCTGTTTGTTGGCGCCTAGTTTGATGCGCAGAGAGATGACAACTACTAGGATTTGGAGCAAATATGCCACCAGCGTGACGGTTTAATAAATGATAAACATTGAATATACAGAAACTGTAACTTGTTAGATCTCAAACATCAAAGGTGGGGGAAAACTCGCCAAAACATACTACGAAATAACCCAAAAAACAGCCGGGATGGGGTACCGGGGAAGGCGGAGGCAAAATTGAGTCAAAGACTGACGTTGTTCATGCGTTGCTATCTGAACCAACAATGAATCACAAAGCATTGATTGCATGATTTGAGCCAGCAAGGAATTCTAACTATTTTCCTATCTCCATCCCAGATGCAGATAAAACAAACAACCAGGAAATTAGCCCTTCACAAAAATGTCATTAAGCCATTAGCTTAATGGGTGTTTTATTTGTCATTTCTTCCGCTAATAACATGAAAAAATACCTGTTTCGCAGTTAAACAGTCGTTTAAATAGCATGTCGAAAGATGAGCGAAGATGTCGCCTATGCACGTAACACTGAAAGCGGGTGTAAAAGGAGTTACATGTAGCTTCACTAGCGTCTCCCTAAATGCTAATTTTAGCTCTTATCTTTATGTACTTTCGTAATCGGATCTTAATTGTGACGCTTGAACGTGTCCGGCTTCTGTGACAACGTTCGTTTCCCTGGAATGCACTAAGTCGACTGATTCATGAAAGGATGTATCTTATCTTTAGTGTCCGATAAACGAGAAGTTTCTCCAACAAAATTCAAGTTATTCTTTGTAATACTGTTCCAGACGTTTTAATGTTTTCTGTGTTGTGCTTATAACGTGCAAGAATTGCGATGCGAGAGAATTGTAAAGCTTGTAGATGAGTGTCACCTCGAGTGATTTAAATGAAATATTCTACTTTTAAACTTTTTTTGCACCCTGATTACAGGAAATGCATTATGATTCCAGAGCAGGGAAGCAATACTTTTGATCGTATATATTCATCATAGATATCGCTTACTATACGAAACAATTTACCAAACCAGGCTGACGACCTACAGTTTATCATCTTTTCTCAATCGGCTTCAGAATCACTTGCTAAAGGACATCACGTAATTTTTGTGACGTAAGTAAAGTTTGAATGTTCAGTTAAATGCTCCCCGCAAACAATAAAATGTACATTGTTTCACAAAAAAATGAAAATCGGTAAAACAGGCTTATTTTGGTATTATCTGAGCAACTGTCGTTTTATTGCAAAACCACAGTTTGAAACGTTGTTGCGATTTGCTCGAGATCCGTCTAGCTTAACAACTGGACGGGCCATATCAGCTAAGCTAAACAGTTAAAAAACCCTGAAGCTATTACATGCTATAATATTACCCCACAGCTTACAAAGGAACCAAACACAAAGATGTCACTGTACAAGTATTCCGAGGCAGCCCAGATAGGCATCACCGCCGCCTTTTGCTTCCTGGTAGTCGCAGACCTGGTTGGTAACAGCCTGGTCTGTGCGGTTGTTCTTCGTAACAGGATAATGCGTACCCCTATGAACTACCTTCTGGTGAATCTAGCCGCTGCTGACATGACTGTAGCCGTGTTCATCGCGGCACGCTACATCTTCCCGCTGATATTTCCACATCCGAAGGGGACAGCCGGTGACGTTGTTTGCCAGCTCATCACCGGCGAGGCGTTTGTGTGGGTCGGCGCCCTGGCTTCTGCTTTCTCCCTCGTCTGCATCGCCTTAGAGCGTTACCTCGCCATTAAATTCCCTTACGATGAACGCCAGAGAATAACAACTACCAGGCTCAAGCATATTGTTGTACTAGTCTGGGTGCTAGCCGTTTTATGGAACATGCCTCTTTTCCTGTACGCGCGGTATGATCCCATCAACGAATTCTGTCTGTTCAAGTGGCCTGCTGCTAATTTCTCTCAGATCCATAGCCCTCTCTGTGCCATTGTTTATGGCGTTCTTCCGATCACAATCATGATTTACCTGTATTCTAAGCTTGTGTACAAGCTGTGGTTTCGTCCTACGACCACGTCCACCATGGCACAACAAAACAAATTACGCTACTGCAAGAAATCCGCGCGGCTCGTGGTGATGGTCAGTGTGATTTACTCCATCTGTTGGACCCCAGTTCTCGTTGTCTACGTCTTCTCTTCATTCAGCAAGCAGCAGCTTTACTCCGCAGTACACACAACCAGCATCGTCTTGGTTACTCTTAATTCTGCTATAAATCCTGTGTTATACAGCTGGCAGAGCAACTGTTTTCGAAAGCACATGGTGGCGCTGTTGCCGTTTCTTTGCACGCGGCAGCGTTGCAGCGTAAGTCCCGCCAAAGAAGGCACATCTACAGATAAAAACTTACATAAAGCTTCAGGTGGTACAGAGTTGATTCAGTTCGTGAGTAGAAGTCCCATGGCTCAGGGACTGGTCAAAAAGTACAGGAGGGAGGGTGGGGGGGGGGAGGGTAGGGGTGGGGCGAAGCATTTCAAAATGTGTTGGTCAGAAAACATATGACCCACCCCTTCCACTTGGCACAAAACGGAGTGATCCACCCCTATATGAACGTTGAAAATCATATGACCCCCCCCCCCCATAAGACATGACATTTTTGGTTACATAATCCGACAAAATAACTGTTTGTGGATGACATTGTGGTATTATTTACGTTGAAATTTATTTCTTAGCAATAATACAAAATCAATGAAAAATAATATTGTTTTCCATTACCCTTGCAACTTTAAGTCATGACTACAAACGCTAAGAAAACTTGACCTTTTACTTCTCAAACTCATTTATTATTCATGCAGCTCTTACCCAACCAGAGCCTCTTATTCTGGTCAGGTGGATGGGTTTAGAAACCCAATGAAAAACGAGTTGAAAACACGGCCTTGAAAGAAACCCGTGTTTGAAACGATTTCTTAATCTGCATATTCATAAAGCAACAAAAACATGTGGTGATAAACAACTTTATTGACAGCAATCGATTATTACCGATAATATTCCCTATCGAGGCATTTACAACAAGTTTAGTTATTTAGTGATATTGAAAGTCACACTGCAGTTATCGAAGTCCTCTAAAGATAAGAATGAAGAACTCCTGGGCGGGGTTGTTCGAAAGCTGGTTAACGTTAACCCAGGGTTAAATGTTAAGTAAAGCATTTTGTTTCCTTGTTTAAAAATGTTTTTCATCTCTAATGTTTGGTGTAGCTTGAGATTGCTACAGCTCAAAACTGAAAGGCAAATAATATTAACAGAACAATTCACCAAAAAATTATAAAACTGAAATCAAAATTCTCGCTAACCCTGGGTTGGCTTAGTCGGGCTTTGAACAACCCAGCCCTGTTTTCTAAATTACAAATCAACTCTTTTTCCTTAATTAACACTGTCTATTGCTTCTAGTCAACCTTGCCTGTGTACGAATTAGGACCCAAAATAGCTAACGTGTAAAATAACTTTCCTGCTCTTCCGCTTTCTCATACTTCAGTAAAGCATCCGATCTGTGGCCTGTTCTATCACGTATTAATTTGCTATCAACATTGGCATTAAACAGACTGGACGCACAAGTTACACGTAGCAATGAGCGGTTTTGCGTTTCCCTCCTGCGGCCTTACACATACCTGGCAAAATTTCATTCAAAGTGTTTATACCCAAAGAACATTTATCGAATGAAATTTTTTTCGTATTTGGCTTAAAATAGAAAGCTCCGGTACCTTTCCCAAAAACCTCAACAAGACCAATATACAAACGATACATATCAACAAGACAGGGGTAATGCTTTTGGCCAACTTCGTGAGATACATGTTTTACAACACGTGGCTCATACTTGAGATCCATCAAACCCCCGTGAAACGTCTTGGACACGTTCTCCTCAGAGCGAATATAATTATCGCCTATTTCAACATTTTCTAAGCAGATATTCCTGTGCTCGCTAGCACGCAAGCCAAAAAACTTTCCGTTATAAAAGTATACAACATTTAACAAGACTTAGCTGAATTCTTTCCTAATAATCCCATCGTCCAAAATTTATTTTCGTCTTCTTCATTCACAGGCAGCTTTTCTTCTCTCTTGTTCGCTAATCCAATCCCTAATCTTGTGCCCTCTTTCATTTCTGCATCAAGAGCGCGTCGGATAGAGAACCTGTTAAACACAAAATAACCCTAAATAAAACCAGACTATTTCAGTTCCAGAATAAATAATAACAAGTGCTAAATACAGCAAGAAAACTGCACCTTTTATCCGAAGCATCGACAGGATTAAAATCCAACTTCTCATCGTTCTCCTCCATAAAGCGACGTAATCCACAAACAATCTGATATAACGTTTTGGGTGGGTATCTCCGTCGACGGTTTCACAACTTCTTGAACAAACTTCGTCAGCCAATAATCCACGCTTAAAACATCCATTTGGACTAAAAGAATTTCCAGCGATTGAACTTTGTGCACATCATATTCTGTAAAAGGCCACCTGGTTCCAAAGTTGCTACTTTCGGAAATCGGGCTTTTGCCTACTCTTCAAAAACACGAGCCGAGCCGTTTTTGTATCGTGTCGACTTTGGGACTGCATTTACGACACACTTTTCCTCCTCCTCAAAGGTTTTCGGCACTCGAAAATGGTATTCTGCCATCTTCGAGAGAACTGTGCTAGCTCAGAACTCACAATACAGCTAATGGGTAACAATGTGATATGCAAATACAAATGAAATTCAGTATTATCAGTAGCCAGCATGCAGCAAGTAGGTGACAAATTCACATCCCTTTCACCATAAACAATACTTGCGAAGCAAGCAGGCAGTTTTTAAAGCAAGTTATGTGAAGGGCCATATTATAAACTGGAGCGAAGACTGGGTTGGGTAGAATAGGTCTAGCCTCGGTGGGCACGTGACATCTTCGCTCCAGACCAATAACTCGTAGAATTACAATCAAACTTCACCTTACAGGTAAGCCTCGTTTAATTTGTAAATTCTACTTCGTCATTGGTCAATGTCGCCACGAAGTCAGGTGAGATTTTAAAGCATATGGCCATGAACTATACCAATTCGTCTGGTAGCAACAAACAACTTTAATATTGCACAAAAAAACCTTCAATATATCACATCAAGCATCTATTGCATGCAATAGTTCAGTTCCAAAAGAGCCAGCCTCAGTGTCCATAGGTTTGTCATAGAACTTTTTAAAGGTCTCAGCATTTGACCATCCTGCCGCATTCATTATACTCTGGATAGATATGTTGACAGTTTTGGCAGCAGATGTAGAGGCCGCTCTTGTACTGTGGGCTCCATATTTACGGACGTCTAGCCCAGAGTTCTCGAGGACTTTCCTAAGCCATCTGCCAACGGTGTCGGTAGTGACAGAATCATGTGGCTTTTGGTAGCTAATAAACAAACGGGAACTGCCCCGCAAAGGTTTGGTGCGTCTAACATATAGGTGGTTTTCACCTGACGTCACAACCGTTTCCAAATATGGGCATCCGCCATAGTTGTGTCCCTCGGTCTGCGAAATTTATGGTAATCGTAAGGCATCTTTACCGACTTTTCCTAGTTTTCGTGGAATTTTTTCGCTTCCATCATGGATTTAGCGGAAGATAAAGCTGAAGAAGACTTGAAGACCCTTTCCTTCAATATTCCTGTGTTGTCAGAGTACGCTAAAGCTTTAGACAAGCAAGTAAAGGGACGATATCTCGAAAAGATATCAGTCGTAGGAGTTGACCCTGTCAGTATTCCTAGTGAACAGTTTGATCCCGAGTGTTTGCCGCAAATAGAAGCGACTGATTTGCTTGGATATCTCGTCTTAGAGACAAGCTTTTATACAAGACAGCAGTTCAAAGCCTACAAGAGCTTGGAAGCATTTAATCAAATGGTTTCTGGGTTCGTGACTTCTGTAAGAGGCTGCAAGATTTCCAATAAGCACGTAGTCGTCGCAAAAGTGCGGCACTCTCAACGAATGAATGACCCGCTGGTAAACATTTGGATAATCGCCGAGAGTGATGGAACCACTCTGTCCACTCACTGTTTAGGCTGCAAGGCTGGGCTCGCTGAGTCATGTTCTCACATTGCCAGTGTTTTATTTTACATTGAAGCTTGGATACGAATCAATGGGAAATTGGCTTGCACACAAGTAAAGTGTACATGGCTTCTACCTACATTCGTGAATGAGGTGCCCTATGCTAGAGTTCGAAATATTGACTTTTCTTCGGCAAAAAAGCTGAAGGAAAACCTGGATGCAAAAATCGATTGTTTGACTGAGAGCAACATCAAAGATGTGTTTTCACCTCAGCAGGGTCAAGCGGAAACGGAACGCCCCACCGTTCTTTCCCCATCACAAGCGGAAATGGCATCTCTCTTTGAGAAATTAAATAACTGCAAAATCAAGCCAGTAACTCTGAGTTTAACTGACAAATATGCTGATCAGTTCATAGCTAAAAGTAGGACTGTCCCAGTTGTCTCTGACCTGTTCGAGACAGAGAATCTTGATCTCGATTATCATGAACTATTGCAAAAATGTGCAGAAGTTAAGGTAGATATTTCACAAGAAAACATTGAGCTGGTAGAGAAGGACACAAGGGCTCAGGCAAAGGGCTCAGGATTCTTTCGTCATCGTGCCGGGAGAATTGGCGCCTCTGCCAGTGGGGCAGCTTTTCGCAGTAACCTTTCACAACCCCCTCAGGCACTGATAAAAAACATTTGTTACCCAAATGTTTTTAAGGTGAACACTAAAGCCACACAACATGGTTGCAAACATGAGGATGATGCTATTCGTGCATATGAGAATGAAATGAAGAAAACTCATTCTAACTTTACACTGACCCGATGTGGTCTCTTCGTCAATGAGCAACATCCCTTTCTACACGCCACACCAGACTTTCTGACATCGTGTGACTGCTGTGGGCTTGGTTGTGGGGAAGTAAAATGCCCTATCTGCGTAAAGGATTGTGACTTTGAAAAATACATTTTGGAAAAGAGTGCCTGCTTGGAAAAAGTGGATGGTGTGTTTTGCCTGAAAAGGCACCACAATTATTGTTTGTGGTTTGTGTAAGCTCGATCGGATGTTTGCCTGGCCATGTCAATCTCTATGACAGCCTCTACCATGATGCCATTTCCCAGGAAGTAGAAGACCAGGCCAATGACTTGCTCGGTGGGAGACTGGCTAGTCTACAGTTTGTTTCTGTGCAACAGCAAACAAATGGAAGTGACTGTGGCGTTTTTGCCATTGCCATTGCCACATGCCTTGCTTTGGGGACAAACCCAAGCCATGTGACATTTGACATTAAAGGAATGCGCCCACATTTAGTTGCATGTTTCAAGGCAGAAAAAATGAGCATGTTTCCATGTTTTTGACTCTTGTTAATTCTGTTTAATTAAGCAGGGAGGGTGGGATGTTTTTCTTCGACATAACAATGAAACTAAAAGTTCCTTCAAGATTCCTAAAATAATATTGTGTGGTTCCAGAAAATGTCCATACACACCCCATGGAAGGCCATTGGAAATTCTAAGGGGGAGGGGGTTTCAACAGCCAAAATTTGTAAGGCAAAGTACAAAGGTTAATTGGGAATTTCAAGGAGGGAGAGAGGATTCAAATGAAAAAACCTTCCACGTTGTAGGTATGGATATTTTCTGGAACCACATTTTGTTTCAGGGCTTGTATATGTATATCCCATAACTTTTACTGAAATTATTACTGAAACTTACTCTTCAATGGTTGATGTGTCTTACTAGGTGAAAACTTCAGGTCCACAACATTTCTTTGTTTCAGTCATTATTTCACATGCTGCAAAATACTAAGTGTTTCAAAATCTCCATTTCTTCAATGGTCTCTGCATTTCAAACCAGTTTTAGTCGAGAGGCACGGCAAAGATAGTTAAAAGTCAAAAATAGAATATATATTTGCTGATCATTCCCTTTGTTCAAATGAACTGTCTGTTTTATTATGATTTACATGTAAATATGAATTACATGTACATGTATCATGCTGCCTGGCTTGAAAAAATTTGAATACCAGCTTTCCCTGCAAACAAACAGCTCTCAAATGTAAAAAAGGTTATCATGATTGTTTCATCATGAGCCAATAAATACCCTTTCATTGTTGGCAGAAGAGTGATATGCAAATTATTAGAAAACAATAGTTGCAAGGAGGTTGAGACTGAAATATTTAAAATTAGGCCCCCGGCAAATGTATTCTAGACTACAACTATTTGTAAGATGATGAGGAAACTGTTATCTAATCTAACACTTTAGCTGGACAAAAAATAGCCTTCTTTTCCCTTAGAGCTTTTTTAAGACCATTTCATTGAATTTAATAACATATTGTCTATCAAGTAAACAAGCTAGGAGAGTTGTGTTACCTTCCTAAGTCAGTCAATTTTTAGCAAAAGTTTAAAACTGCCCTAACACATTCCCTTATGAGGTGGGAAAAAAGTAAAGAACTGCAACTTGATAACATTTTGAACAACTCTTACATTGAAGTAGCTTAAAGTTGGGTGTTGCAAAACAAATGAAAACCAAAGTAATCACAGTGGCCAATCCCAGCACACACGGCAAATCCAACTAATCAATCATGACTTGCAAATGCATAAGCTGGCACCACATTTGGGGATGCATGAGAGCTAGTTAAATTGGTTTTGGTAATTAAAAATGATCACAAAATTATACTTCCAACACTCAACTGAAAACTGCACCAACTATTAAGACTATATCAAACAATTAATCAAAAGGAATTATTGGAGGGCATAAATTAACAAGGGCAGAGCAAACCCTTACAATTTTGTCGATCGTGGGGATCTTGGTATCTGGAGTTCCACCGCGGTTGGAAGAAAGAAAATCTGTAGGCAGTGTTCCTTCCAGAATGGTGTACTTTCGCCTCAATAAACCAATAATTCTCTCCACATGGATTCTCACATTTGCGATGCCCCTTGTTCGCTCCACATCTACAGGATCTAACTGTGACTTTCCCTTAGTAAATGCAGGGATTACTAACTTGGCTTGCTTTAATTTTCACAAATTGTAAATCCTCGATCGGCCATGACCATGTCACCAGGAAGTAGGTTTTCTAAAAACCCACAGTTCTCAGTCAAGTACTTGTCAGAGGTGCGGCCACCCCAAGCCTCAGACACAAAACAGACAGTTCCCTGTGGGGTAATTCCAATCAGGATTTTGATAGTGTTATGGT
>CM042747.1:37041021-37043521 GCA_022496165.2 Catalaphyllia jardinei | reverse complement strand
TTCTTTGTTGGAGAAGTAATTTCAAAAACTCGTGCTTCGTCGTTTCATCAGGTTTACAAACGCTCGAAAGCAATAAAACCACTCGGCCTGCGGCCTCGTGGTTTCAAATGTTTTCTCGCGTTTGGAAACCTGATGAAACACTCGCACTCGATTTTAAAATATTACTTATCACACTAGGCCTAAAGGCACGTAGAGCAGTGATCCATCTGTAGTGAGTCCTGGGAGTAATATAGCCAGACAACTCCCAGATCTTTGTGCATGTGTTCCGTACCCTTGGGTCAAGTAGTATGTAGATACAATATCATAGCAACTCTTCGGCCTTCGTAGCTTAATTAAAACTATATCACCACAGTTTGCGTTTATATATTTTTAATGATGTAGACACAAGTTGGCCATTCGGTGTTCTTGAATACCAGTATGTCAACCGAGTGCAGTATTTTAAACATTTCTGCCCTGCGACTCCCAACTCAGTCCGTTAGCTTTTGTACAGATTTTACAATACACAAATCTCTATTGTACACCAGCCAAGTGTCCTTTTTCAAATACGGCTCGAAAGGTTTTGTCCAATAAAAGCAAGTGACATACTCGAACACCAACCCACAGTCTGCCAAGTGTCTTAGGCATAGTGTGGAGCTGTGAAAACTGTGAAAGTTGCATGGTTGGTAGGTCAACAGTCAGTGCAACTGAGAGCGTTGATTCAGTCAAACGTCTCTGTCTTTCCTTTTTTATTCAGGGGATTTCAGGAAGCAGGAGTAAGGATACATAATTATGTTTCTTTTGTATGAATTTTTTAGTTCTTTCAAATAAACAGGGTTCTCAGTTAACTGAATAAGCGCTCTTCTGACTGAGAGTCTATTGAGCGTCTACGCACGTCGGAGGTTTTCAAATAAATAAAAAAAGAACAGAAAGGAAAACAAAGTTCGAAAAAAGTTCTTCTACGTTAAGTTCATTATTTTAACAAAGTAAAGTCATCAAATTTTAAGTGGTCACGAAGGATCGTTCTAGATTTCATTCTCAGGTGCCAATACTTAGAAAATGTCGGACTGGGATGAGAGCAATCGCAATGAGTGAATTGAGCTAGCTTAGTCGCGTAATTAAATGTTATCTTAGCTTAGTCTGTTAAGTGAGGAAGAAAAATCTGTTTAGTGTGGCCTAAATTAGTTCTTTTAGCTGTCTCTGTTATTGAACACTGTGAAAGGAGCCTTTACTTTTCAATGGCTTTTCACACCTTATACAAATGCGATATTTGGAACTATCAAATAGTGCAAATGCAGTTGAAAGGAAGTAAATAACAGACTGTTTCTTATTTAGCTCTGCGAACTCATTACTGCGAACTGAAAGGAGTTTTTCTAGTTTAATGAGAGTTACACTGCTTGGTAAATTTCGGCACATGTAACAGTTCAGGTGCTTATCAGCAGTAAGTTTTCTGCACCTTGGATTAGCGTTGCTAGCAAAGGGTCAGAAGCGTTTGTCCTTTATCGCACACATAACACACTTTTATAAATAGTGATGGTAACGAAAAAAAACGTAATTCCTTAATAAAGAAAAGCTCTAATGAACTTGTTATATGCGTCGAGATTGTTGGTTTATGAGAGAAAATATTATTACAGAATTTTGAATATAAAACCTCGCAACAAGGCGGAGAGAGAGAGAGAATTAAAGTACAAAACTAAGTGCCCAAGTTGTACACCTCCCTGTACCCCCCAACTCTCTCCCCCACCCCTCCCCCCAAAAGAAACAAGCCGTTGTAAAAATAAAATAAATAAATAAATAAATAATAAACTGCACAGAAATGTAAAAGACATACTGTATTTGCAACCCTTGCACCAAAAACTACTCTGTACAATTCTAGCAATGTGATTCAATTTTGTGACCAACAAGGGCAACTTCTACAATTCTAGAAAATGTCAAACTATTGCAAATAAAGAAAGTGGCAAGATGTTCGACATCTTGCACATACAATGTCAGTCTTCTTCAAACTGGGTAATTGTCGAGATTAGGCCACTCTACCTCTGGGTGTTCCAGTATTCCAAGAATGGATGCATGTAACGAAGTCCTTCACTTCATGTGTTCTTGGAAATAACTATTATTATAATCAGAAAAATTACAATTTCCTCGATTGTGATTGGTTTAAAAAACTCCTATTTTTCCACTAATTCACTTACCAAGTTGTTATCGGACACTTTGTTATTGGACACTTTGTTCTTGGACAGTTTGTTATCGGACAGTTCAATAGGCCAATCACATTCGAAGCTGTAGTTTAAATCAACCAATCACATTCAAAGTTGTAATGACGTGCGTGCGTGAGTGCGCGCGCGCTTCCTTTTGTGTTATTGGCGCCTAATTACTTGTAGGAGGTTTTTCATCTCCTTTGTAGGTATTTTAATGCGAAATTTCCCCTTCTTTCATAACTTGGCTATTCTTTTCTCGAAAATTGCAATTTTTATGATTAATTGGTAATAAGAATTCGTGTCGTCCAATTCGGTCTGTAATCATACTC
>CM042747.1:37025703-37038511 GCA_022496165.2 Catalaphyllia jardinei | reverse complement strand
TTACTAATTAATTGTGTCTACAAAAAATTTTGGAATTAAAAAAATAATGTCTTATGAACACTGTTTTTGAGCAAAAATGTTTGTAGCTCTTTTCATAGGTTTTGAAAGCTGTAGGAAACAGTGCAAAGAAAGCCATTAAAGCACACGTAATTGACATGCAAATCACATGGTATCCAATTACAGGTATCCCATTACAGAGAGTTCAAATTGGATACCTGTAATTAGAAACCCAAGTGATTGGGCGGCAATTACTTGACAAATAGGTGTGTGGAGAACCAATCAAGATAGAGAATTTTGTTATAGATACAAATACTATTGTTATTGTTATTACTATAATTGTATCTATAACAAAATTCTCGATTGCGAGTGGTTCTGCGTGTACCTATTTGTCACATAATCTGTGCGCGATCACCTGGGTGTCTAATTACAGGTGTCTGATTTGAACTTTCGTAATTGGATACCTGTAATTGAATACCACATGATTTATATGCCAATCATGCGCAGTTTTAAGGTGGCTTACTACAGTTTTGATGGGGTATAAGAGCACAACTTTTAACTCTTTTGAAAAAGGTTCCAAGCTGTTTTCCCTGCACTATGTACTGTTTGCTTAAGTTTTTTGCCATTCTGCCAAAATGAGTGACCGAGAACCCAGTGAGACTGGGCACTAGTAGATTGAGTCCCGGTTCTCTCAAAATCTACATGTATGACCCCAGCTGAAAATTTCAGGAATAAGAAATGGGGTCTGATTTAACACTCATGCAAAGTAAAATAAAAACCTGTACGACAGATTTTTTGCAAACTAAGAAAATGCAATATCAAAAATAGCTCAAAATCTGTCTTACAGATTTTTTTTTGAAATTTTGGCTCTAAACGTGATTCACCCCAGAAAATCAACTGTGAAAATCTCATCATAGGTTGTACGGTCGGTTTTCGAGCAATCCTCAATCAAAGACAGGTTTTTACAAACTTGGACGAGAATTGAATTGTGCATGCCCTTTATTTAAGTGTGCGCTCAAGTGACGCCATGCATCGCATGCGAAAAAGCAAGAGTGAATTTTAAGTTCTTTTACCAGTTGTTGATGCACCTTTTCTGTAATTATTATTGGCCCTAGGCTTGAACACATGTTTGAAAGCAGTTCAAACTATTGCTAAGTAATGTATATTGAAGTGATTAAATGTCTTTCAAGTGTTAAAGATGTTTTTGCTTTTTCCTAGGTTTACTAGAGTCATTTTTGCTTGCATGATTAATGCTGACGTCTGGCAGGCATTTGTAGCATGCACTACCAAGTCTCAGAAAAACTTTAGTAAGCCACCTTAATGGCTTTTCATGCAATGTTTTGCACAGTTTTCAACATTATTTTATGAAAAGCCCCACAGATGTTTTCGCTCAAAAGAACTTCCCAAAAGAAATCATTTTTAATTCCAAAATTTGTTCTAAATACTATTAATTAGTAACTGAACCTTGTGTCATACAATTCAGGGAGTATCCTTGTTCCTAATTTCAAATCAGCCTTGTGCTTTGTGCTTGTCAAATTTTGAAATTACCTGCTCGATTACTCCCTGAATTGTACTCCACTTGCTCCAATTAATATTACTTAATATTATTTTATTATTATTAGCATTATCATCATCACCATTATTACTATCATCGATATTATTGCTATTGTTACTGATATTATTAACATGTATTATTATCATCATCATCATAATCAGTGCATAACTTCCAGTGCTTCTCTCCAGAGCTTTGCAAACATACAGTCTTCTCACTAATACCAGCTGGACTTGCTGGATAACAAAAGGATATGGTGTTTTGAGAGCTGACAGCCCTGCTTGGAGTGTAACAGCCAATGCTGACTGATCATTAAGTTGATGAAGCTGAAAATTCTCTCTTCTAAACTGCATGACCAGCTGGCCCCACCTCTCCAAATCAAACAGCTCCTGAAGTAAAAGTACAAAAGGTTACCTGTACACGCTCCTTAACATTAAAAATTATTATTTCCTTTTTATCTTGCTGTAAACAAAGCCTGAAAAATCTAACCACATGTATCTCTCATGCCTGTCAAAATTGTGTGGCTTGGGATTTAAAACTTGGGCCAAAGCATTTCTTTACAGAAGAAGAGCAATTTAAATCATTTTTTTTCATTACTTATACAAACATAATTATGTTATGACATGTACATGTACATGTAAATGCATGAATATTGAATCATAATAAGCTTAAAATTAAAAAAATTATTGACACACATACTTATATATTATGAACAAGCTCTCTAATATTTAGCTCTTATTAATAACCAAGCAGGAGGTCTGTACACTCGACTGAGGTCAAGATTCTCCCATACAGACTGACTTTGCGTGGTTAATAAGATGCTTATTACAGGTATATGGCAAAAACAAAAACAATTCAATTCGTTCAATGTAATTGGTTTGTACTAACTGGCATTTTCCTTGCGAGAGAAAATGAGCCGAAATTAATTCTTCCAAAGTTTGCTCGTCCTCTTTACTTTTTTTCTCATCAGTTTTTGGCTCTTACAGAAATAAATATTGTTAGATGAAAACAGTCAATGATTTTGCATTTTAGTTTGCAACTTTTTCAATTTACTGGTCTAGATGGGAAAATCTAGACCATGGTCAATATCCATTTTAGCCAATCAAATTTGTGAATTTGGTAGTGCCCAATCCTTATGAGACAGAGCCATATAATAATTGTCAGTATAAATCTAAGTTGGCATTCTATCACAAATGTCATTTTCTGTTTGGATACGTTATTTACTCTCTACTATGTTGCATACAGTGAGTAGCCTAGCAGCGTGCATTTAATGAACTGGTAGCTGCTTCAATCTTGACATGTTTGAGGTGTCTGCAAAGAGGATCTAGACAAAGTTTCAAACAACTGGTAGATTTATACATACATGTACTAAAACAGTAGTTCCTTCCCGCTCTATTTCTATGCATGATAGTTGACTATTGACTATCATGCACATAGAAATCTCAAGTTTATAATTGTGAAATAGAAAGATGATTGACTAGCAGTTTAAAAACCATTAATTAAAAACAATTCTTGGGCAAAAGGAATGGTACATTGTAGTATGCATGTATTAGAAGTTCAGTAGAATCTGGTTCAGATGTCTTACATGAAGTACATTATTACAGCGGCTGCCATGTTTTTATCGAATGAAACTTAATTCCTTAATCTTTTTAAGAGATTTTTGTGTTCAAAACTCTTGCAAACAGAGTGTTAACACTCAATCCAGAACTTTGACTGAACATCAAGGAATGAGTGTACTTATGAGCTACTATTGTAAATTGTTTAAACATTAATTTAAACAAATTTTATGTATCTAACCACATGGCAGGTGTGTCACCTACCCTGTAAGGAGAGCAGCTGGTCTCAGGCTTAAAAGCCAGTAAAGCCATGGCTCTCTGAATTTCTTTGGTCATGGTACCATCAACATTAGCAGGGGGGAAGTGTTTCCTGGCATACCTGTTAAATGGGACCAATAAGAGAATGAATTGGCGTACAGCTACACGTAGCTAGATTGCATGTACATTTACTGATAAAGTGGCAATCCTGACTACTTTGCAGTACATGTACAGTAGTTTACTGTATAAGGCAGAATGTTTTCTGGAGAGGTTGTTAGTTCATTACTGCAGCCCCCCCCCCCCCCTAACCTCCCTCCCCAAATTCAGTCCTAGTCAAATACATCTATGTGTAATTTAGAACTTTTGACTTCAATGCAGTCTTTCCTACTAGATGATTAATAGCTGAAATTAATGAAAGTTATTGACTACATATAATTTTTATTACTATAACTAAGTAAACATGTAAAGTTCTACATATGCGAGATCATAAACAACAATCAACTGCTAAAGTAAAAAGTAATTAATACAAAATGTATGTAAAAAAAAGTCTGCTTATGAGCCAAAGGCTCATTAGGCCGGAGCTTATCCCGGTTTCCTTAGAATGAAGCAACTGAGAGTATTTCTACTCCCCCCTGGATGGGATGCTAATACATGCATACTACAATGTACCATTGCCAGGATGCAAACTTACCTAACTGCTTCCATTTTTTCACCTCTTCTCACAAGCTCAACAAACTCCTGCATCCTCACATTAAATTCAAGGTTACTCTGGACAGAAAACATGGCATGAAAAAATTCAGTTATATTTAAAAATTGCTCAGACAGCATTTTCTTAGTGTAACCTAAATATGGTACATGAAAAAATAAATTTTGCACATCTAATCAAGAACCCTTTACTATGCAACTTGTCTTTAATATAGTACATACTTCACACGTGCATACAGTCAGAATCTAGGTCAAACTGTGAAACTTTATTGGCTACAAAAATTATCCAACGTGTACACGGATAATACTGTATGTACATGTAGATCTAAAAGCACAATTTACATATCAAGCTCCTTCGTCAACAAACTAAATAAAAAAGGAGAACATTTTTTTTTTATTACAGTAGATTAAGTGGCTCCTTTTACTTAGTTGGGCCTCAATCCAGGCATTCTACACATACACACTGTACTGTACATGTAGGTTTTAGAAGATCTGTCTCTGTCAATACAGACAGTACGGTTAGGTGGATAGTGGGGACCAAATACATGTACATGTAACTGAAAATAAGAATATCTGGTACTAGTACTTAGAGAAACCATGGGCAACAGGTACAATTCAGGGTAAAGTCTGAATGCCTTATGATTACATGTATGGCAGGAAAATGTATGCTTAAATGTACATTGTAAGTACATTATTATTACTTCAAAATATTTTGATAATAATTATTACTCAAGCATACAGTGTGCACACCTTGATTTTCCTGAGCTTGGATTTGTTTTCATAACACCAAGCTAAGCAAGGTCCTATCTCTCTCCTCAATAACGATTCTTCAACCTTTCTTGACACCAAGAACAATTCAATATCCACATGTTCCTACAGAAAAGGAAAATACATTATTATGTACATTACAATGTACACATTTATGCGTATGAATGGCTGACCGCAAATTACAGGGTAATCCTGCATTGGGTATCCCCTCCCATTCATGGGAGAGTAGAAATACTTTGCATGTAAGATATTTGCTTGAATTTCAACTTGTCGACATGACACTTCCTTGAAGGTGCCAAGTGTTTATTATTGGGTATTGTAAACACAGTGCTTTTTTGTTTTGTTAAAAATAATGACAAAAGCATAAGAAGTCTAACAAGAATAAAACATTTTCGAGAACCAAATTGATCTACTGCTGGGTGGCTTCAAAGTGTTCTTGCTTGAAAGTACATTGTGAAGTATATATGAAATAATTCATATTATTTTTGTACTGCGGTTATAGATGAAAGTGAAGAGTGATCATCGCAGTAAATTTTCCAATTTAAGCAATTGGAAAAAAGAAGCCTGAAAAAAGTCAGGGCTTCAAATTGGGAGCAAGGTCAATTTGTTGAGTTTATATTTTCCCGTGCAGTGGAGTGATGTGAAGTATATATGAAATAATTCATATTTGTACTGTGGTTATAGATGAAAGTGAGCAGTGATCATCACTGCATGGGAAAATTATATGAACTCAACAAATTGACCTGGCTCCCAATGTGTGGCTTCATAGCTCAGTTGGTAGAGCATCGCACCAGTATCGTGGAGGTCATGGGTTCGAATCCCGTTGAAGCCCTGATTTTTTTTCAGGCTTCTTCTTTCCAGTTGCTTAAATTGGAAAATTTACTGCGATGATCACTCTTCACTTTCATCTATAACCGCAGTACAAATATGAATTATTTCATATAATTTATTATACTTCACATCACTTCACTGCACGGGAAAAAATGAACTCAACAAATTGACCTTGCTCCCAATGTGTGGCTTCATAGCTCAGTTGGTAGAGCATCACACCGGCATCACGGAGGTCGTGGGTTCGAATTCCGTTGAAGCCCTGATTTTTTTCAGGCTTCTTCTTTCCAGTTGCTTAAATTGGAAAATTTACTGCGATGATCACTCTTAACTTTCATCAAAGTACATTGTATGGCACTTATTTGGGGGTGGCACTCAAGTGGGGTGCCTGCATCAGTACCAGTACATGTACTCCTTCAGTAGACGCTTCATTCTATCGCAACACGAAATAAGTGCCAACCTGATGGACCGCCACAGACTCTGAATGAAATAAACTCCAAAGTAGAAGTGAATGAGCGAGCGAGCAAGTGAGTAAATACTTTATTTACTCTCAGATTGTAGAGTAGCTTTTTTTTAGCTTTATCATAGCTAAGAAACCCACCTCTATCTGAGAATCCCTGGCAAGTTTAATGGCAGTTTCATAGAACCCAGATCTAAGACAATGATCCACCAACATTCGATCCAAACGTTTCTTTTTCCACATGACGACAGCACTCTTTCGTTCATCTGCATGTTCTTTAATATGGTCAAGACGTGCACGACAGTGCCTTAAACAAGCCTCTTCTTGGGAAAGACATTCTTCTGACTGAAAAGAAAGGTGTGAACAGCCCACTTTAAGATATACATGTACATGTACAAATTTGGTTAATTGTTTAATCAGTGTATAAATGCCTACAACAACAATCCGCCCTTGGTTGAAGAAAATTGTATGGTTTTTAGCACACACTTTCCCAGGGCTCTCATTGGGTTTTTAGTCCTGAACCTTTATCCTTGTTCTCCACACCCATTTACAAATTTGTTACAAAATGTACTTTATGGCTGAATTCTATCAACAACAGGCGATTTCACCAGTAGCATCACAGGAACATCAAGCATACTCAGCCGTACCAGGGGTTACCAGTTACACCCTTGCTTTCATACAGGATGCTTTCTGGTGAATGATTCAGCAAGATTTTGCATTCCAGACTATTGCCAATTGACAGATAATTCTGAACTTTTCCATGCATTATGAAATGTTTTCTTTGAATGATGTATATTTTATAATTATACAGTCTCTCTCCTTGCTGTTTTATAGCAACTCAAAAATACATTTAATGATGTTTGCACCCATTGCTACTGCACATCTCTAGTGTGCTATTCATTGGGCATGCGCGTACCACGTCACTTCAAGCATGCACACCATGTGGAAAACTCAACATAATATAGAGCTGATGACCTTTGCGTTAACTTGGTGTGCAAATATTTTTGTTGGATGCTCGGTGATCCCCACTTTTTTTTCGGCAGATCATTTCCTTTTCTTATTCTTTCCATTATACTAAAAAAACAAAAAAACCTGTATGTGGGAAGTTTTAATCATTTCTCATATACCATTCAAATAGGGTAGAATTGGCACATGGATACAGGTGTGCATGACTTAGAAGCTGTACTTTTTAAGGCTAATTTTAGCTGATTATTTTAATGACACATGTAGCAAAGATCTATCAAATAGGCAAATATACAGTATATGCTGTGTTAAGCACACATAAGTTCTTAGATATGATTCTTCAACTTAAATATATGCCGATAGTAATAAATCCGGCCAGAATCGCCTCGAAAGACTGGGAATCTTAGGAATGCTATGGTCTGTGCTATGCCTTATCTTCAAAATGAGTTCAGTGACCCCCAATTTTTTTTTCACGTTTTTGATCTAATCTTATCATTTTCTACCTGCAGTCAAAGTTTTAAAAAAATGTGTACAGTACCACCTGAAAGTATTTAACCATTAGCATGTGATAAAACCTCGTCCTTGCCAAAGGGTTCTGCTGCGAATTCACTGCGGTGGGACGAATTCCTCAACCTCGTCTTGGACGGACACAACCGTACGCTGTGCAGGCCAGACGTGGTATACCTTAATGATTTCTCTTATACATGAAATTTCCGTGCTCATAACTTGTTTACAGGGCTCGCGACTAACTTATCAGCTTGCTAGCGCAGAGGCTATTAACAGGTTTGATTCATTAGCTAACCGAAAACACTTACATTTTACTTCCCATTTACACGACAAGAAAATCATAACATGTAGCGACACTGTGGTAATGGGTTCCTGTGAAGTTAACAAGCTACAGCGGGGTCTTTTAGTAATATGACGACTACATGATTTGTCACAGGAGCGTGAAGATGGCTCATTGTAAAGTTTAACGAGTCAAAACAAAAGGTCTGATAGCCTATTCAACTCCATTCAACTCTATTCAACTCTACCTTACTGTTTACCGCGGTATTTTATGTCGTGGCAAACCTACTGTAGGTAAAACCTCAGTAAAATTTCGGCATGCTGCGTCATTGCCGAGGCGAGAACGCGGTGTTAATCTGCGAATCGGCCGCAGCAAAGCCTTGGTAAATGGGTAAATAGTTTCAGGCGGTACTGTATGTGGGAAGTTTTGGGCACAAATGTCCTTAAACTTAATACAATAACAATTTAATAATAAAGCACAAGTATAAAAATGTTCTGGTTCCTGTTCATGTACATCTGTTACAAAGTAAAACTATGTTCACCTTTCTTTTCAATGATTGCAATTTTTGCACCACACCGTCCAAGAAGCCAGTGATCTCTCCCACTCTAACAGGTACACTGCCAAGACTGCTGGTTAAATCATTTGTTGCACTTACAACAAGGGACACTTCCCTGTCAATCACTTTCTGGGCTGCTCGGAACTTTTTGTTGAGCATCTCATAAGGAACCTATATTTACATGTAGTAAAATTAATACAATATCACCACTGATATACATAGTTAGTAGTTATCTTTATAATTACTGTGAACACGATTATCTTTATACAAGTTGCAGTCTTTAAATGTTTTGACTCAAATTGTAAGGAGAAACTTGACAGTTAGTCTGCCCTTCGCAATGGTTACTTCGGTCATATCCCAGGGCTTTAGTCCACTAATGGCTTTTTAAACCTGAATTGAGTTACTTGCCTTTTGTTTAAGCACAACTATTTTCACCAAAAAAATTCAACAGTTCCTGTTTGCTTAAATTGCTAGATCAATCAATCAATCAATCAATCAATCAGTAAACCAATCAATCAATCAATACAATCAATCAATCACTCAATCAATCAACCAATCATTTATAATAATTACCCAGACATTGTCTAGTGAGCTAAAAGCTCATTAAAAATATATATTATGTGCAGATAAAAAAAGAAAATAACATTGAAATACTGAATTATTCCAGGCAGCTAGTACTCCAATATTTTTATTTTATTTTCAAAAATTTTGTTCAATTGCGTAACCTTTTGTAGTTTAAAGTATGTGTGAGTACAAATAAAGATTGTTGTTGTTGTTGTTGTTGTTGTTGAGATAAATCATTTCAATCCGTACGCTTGGGAACCTGTTGCACTATCTAATATATAAATATTTTTAGGGAAATTTTCAAACCAGATGTTTTTAAAATGGGCTAGAACTTTTAACTGATTTCAGTGTGTGAGGTGATCAGCTTGACATTCCTGAGGCGTGGGCCACAAAAGAGACAACACTTCTGTTATGTGAAATCAAGAAATATTGGCATGACTTGCTAAAGGGTGAAGCAGTTGTTGGTCAAACTGTGCATATCGTAAGAGGTTTGCGCTTAATCAGCGATTAGTACGAAGAAGCACTGCATAGCAACCACTCAATTGCTGTGAAGGAGTACTTTACACTAGGATAAGCCTTATCATGGTTTTCGGCACCATCTTGATGGGTGGGCAAAGTGGTCAGAGATTACAGTGTTTGTATGGGAATCTAATGGCAAATAACTTTTTCCAAAATTGAATTTTACGCAATTTATGAATTGCAATGTTAAAATACTAAGTAGAAGATTGTACATGTATTCACCAAGTTTGAAGAATGTAGATTGAATAGAAGATGCTCAGTTAATTTTTCTAATTTTTCAGACATTTGTCTGTACACATAATTGTTTTTTTTCGGACGCCACCCCTTCTACCCTGCCAAATTTACAGACAAACGTATGGAAAATTAGAAAAATTAATTGAGCACGTTCTAGCCAAGCCTTCAAACTTGGTGAATACAATCTTATTCTCAGTATTTTAACACTGTGATTCATGAATTGCATAAAAATTCCATCTTGGAAAAAGTTATTTGCCATCAGATTCCAAAACAAACACTGTAATTTCTGACTGCTTTTCCTACCCATCAAGATGGTGTCGAAAACCGTGCAAAGGCCTATTCTGTGAAATAGGTGTACTTTTTTTAACCCATTGACCCCCGCATCAAACTGTCTGCGACCCACCCCCAATTTCCAGACATTTTTTGGAATATTTCAGAGCGAGTGAAAGAAGGAAAATAAACCATATGCAAAGCAACCACAGACACAAGATTTCAAGACATGTTTCAAGACATCGTTTATTTAAAGTTCAATAAATGAACGGCCAAGATATTTAAAAAATATCAACGGGAAGAACTCAACTTGATGTGCTTAACTTGTAAGAAAACAAGAAATCATATTTTTTCCTTTGCTGCGCGACAAAAGCCGAGAAAATTGAATATGCAAAAATGAGTTAATTTTTGACTTTAGAGGACAAAATGAAACCGAATACAACAGAATTTTCATTCTTTTACTATAAACAGATAACATTTAAGAAAACACCAAACCATAAAGGTGAAAAACACATATAAAAACCAATTTAAGAAAAGAAATTCACATAACTTTTTGGCCGCCCGACGAAATTATACAGCGCGGCCAAAGAAAGATGAAAGTTGTACATCAAAAACACAACAAAAACAAGCCAATTATTTTTCAACTGTGTAAATTTAGTGCCCACCTAGTTCTTTCCTCAAAAGTTCTGTAGCAGCTGAACAAGACTCAATAAAATACTGTAAATTTCAGGGAAGCAAATACACAAGACAAACAAATTAAATACACCTGTATGCAGAAATTCAGCATCATTGCCAAAATATTGTTCACTTTTAAAACCTAAAATTCCTAAATAAAGGCAACAAAATGAAAGAAACGAGACAGGAAGTTTAATGACAATAAATTTTCATTCAGGATAAGGCAAAAAAAAAAACTTATCTAAAAGCACGAAAAAATTTCAGACGTGATTTGCTGCACGGCTGCATGTTTGAATTAATTATTCACGCTAAAGCGAAAGCGTGAGTTTTCCCTACAAAGTTTTGCAGTTATTTTATCGGCCGTAGCTTGTCCAGTCATGCTAAAAGCTAAGTTCAACTTACAACTAATACTCTACATTACAATTAATTTTTTGTTTTCTTAAGTCCAGGCAGCTGCTTTAAATCCGTGATCTGTTTTCAAAACTCACTTGAAAGCGACCAATATTCTAGTTTTTGCCGTGATTGAAGGAAGAAAAGTTTGAGGGCTCCATTCACCTTGGTTTTCCATTCTGAGACCACCTAAACATCGATTTATGTTTTTCCTTTAATCTATTTTAAATGCCAAAGAAGCAATTTCTCCATTTTAGGAATGAAAACAAGACCCTGGAAGTTGTAGATTTCCCCTGCATGGCACCATGATTACCTGCACTTTTTGAGCGCATGATTTTAAGACGAAAAACCGTCTTTCTAGGACCCTTAAAGTCCTCTAAAACTATGCTCAGAAAGTCCATTGTCATTGGTTTATTTGTCCTTAACAACAATAGAACAATAGAAGGAGCAAAATATCTTCAGGGAGGGTAGGAAAGGCAACTGTCCTCACATGCCTTTTTACGGCTGGTTACGGCCGGCACCGGGAATCGGGGGTGGGTTTTTGCATGGCCGGTTACAGCCGGCACGGGAAACAATGGGTTAAAAAGAGGGACATAGTGACATGGGGGAGGGGCTCTGAACACTGCAACACCACAAAAAAAAAAGGAAAAAAAACACCCCATGACCACAAGGAGAGTTGAGGAAATCCTTTCATCCCAACATGTACATTTTTAGCCCACGATTTGAATGTGTACACTTGACATACAATACTTGACATAATACTCTCGTATGTCAACAATTTTCTGTCTTTTTTGTGCCAATACTGCTGACACCTGTACATCTTTTCTTGCACATGTACTTAACACGCTGTCAGGAAAATTTTGTAAGTATAACGATCCATGAGCATGACTGAGAAGTTGACCCGAAAAGATTGATTGTGATAAACACAATCATCGTTATACTGTAGGGTTTGAGATCACAGCAACAACGCAAGATGCCATTTTATTCACAATAATCACCACAGCAGAGCCCCTTGTCCCCCTCTTTAAATGTCAAACTCTATTGCTATTACATTAAACCTGTGAGTGTGACATCTTCAATATACACATGGATAAACCAAGTCAGAGTCAACCAAAGATACATACATAAAATAAAATGTAAAAAATAAATTGCTTCCCATCTCAATTTCATGTGTACAAATGTAAATGAAAAATTCAGCATTTTCTGCATTTTTCACTAACATATTTTATATAAACTGGTCACCAGCGTTGGTAAGGCAAGTGCATAACAAAACGTGAACACTTCAAAATGATGGATGTGTATTCTGAAGTCTCAAACTACAAGTGTAATTCCATTTCTTTATAGCTCCTTCCAATTGACTCCACAGAGGGATGGTGACTAAATATGTGTACAGGGTTCAAAATTAACTTTTTCATTCGGGAGCCAGGTGGCGACAGTAACAGAAAAATTTTGGTCCCCAGATCGTAAATTTTGGTCGCCAACTTACTGTATAATTATATAACTTACCGGTACACAAAAACATTACTTTGCATGCAAGAAAAGTCACAATTAGAAACAACACGAGTAGCACCAAGTTATAAAGCTACCATTGTTCTCAGGTGATTATGTCTCTGGTCCGAATGTGATGGTTGTCTCCATAGTCATTTTAAAGGAGATAGTTTCTTAAAGGAGATAGTTTCTTAACCCTTTAGTGCCCAAGGGGTCTCCCGTTGACGAGTAAAATCGT
>CM042747.1:36955075-37008324 GCA_022496165.2 Catalaphyllia jardinei | reverse complement strand
GAATCAAATGTAGAGCCAGACCAAAACCCGGGACATCAGTCTGGAACTAAAACCTTGAATCATTATTGGGACCAATACTTATGTTATTAATATAACATATAATCATAATGGAACCAATCAAAAAGATCTTCAAAAACAACAGATGTGATCATTGCAATAAAAAATACGGACTGTTTCCTTTTAATTGTAAATGTAGTGGTAAGTTTTGTATTAAGCATAGGTATTCATTTATACATTATTGTGATTTTGATCATCTCTCTTTTGAACGTGATATGTTGAAAATACATCTTCCAAAAGTTGTAAAAGACAAAATTGCTAATCGGGTTTAAAACTTTAAAATAAAATATTTTATTAATATATAAAAAATATAAATTATTTTCTATATATAAGATATAATGAATCTGTTTAAAACAAGAAAATGTGCTCTTTGTAAAGATAAATTAAAATCATATTATATTTACTGTGGTTGTATGGATTATATCTGTATGAAAACTAAATGTTTATTAATACATATTCAAGAGTGTAAATATTGTCAAAATTATTATATAACTTATAAAAAAGGAGATTATATAATAACAACAAAACTAAGACTTATAAGATCATACGTACCACTACTAACTACTGAATTATAATATAAGATGAATTGCAACACTAATATTCATAATGAATTAAATAACATGGGAGAGTGCAATTGTCCTTTTTGTGATCAACAATTAGTAGAAGTTGACAAAGTGGTTGAACAATGTTGTAGTGAACAAGATGTGGAAACTGTAAATGGTATGAATACCTGTTTGAATTGTGGTTTAGTTCATGGTTATGATTTTATAACAGAGAACTTCAACTTCTATGACAAAATGTATTTGATACGACAAAAATCAATATATCATCGAAAATACCATATTGAGAATGTGATAAATAGTGTATCTTATGAGAATGATGTCCAATTGACTTATAATCAAAGGAAGCAGATTCATAAAGTATTCATTGAGATTGATAGTGTTCTTCATAAGGTTAATGATGAGCGTAAACGGATGATTAGTATTAAATTTATTATAAAGCAATTATTCAAGATGATCGGGCTTCCTTACAAAGATATCCAAGCAACGAAGTGAAAGAGGACAATCAGATATTATAAAAAATTTTGGAAAAATGTTCTATCATTGGTTGGTGATAGAATTCAGTTGATAATTAACAAGTGAATTTTTCATCGTATTAACTAAGATACTTATCAATAATAGGACTGTTGTCTGTCACATAATCATCAATGTTCTTCATTGTATTATGAATTTGACATGAATTGTAATTTCCACTTCTCATCATATCCCTTATCTCATTCAGAAGATGTTGATAGCTTTGGTAAGCATAAGTACAATTTTGGATCTTGAGATCAAGATTTTTATGTGACATCCAACCCTGAATCAAAAGTGCTGCTGTACTGATTGCAATCAAACTGATGCCACCAGTTGCTATGCTGCTTGCTAAACCTCCAGATGCAAATATGATTGATAATGAGTTGCCTAATAATTTCCATTCTTTGAAACGTTTCAATGCCAGCTTGTAAGCAAAACACTTTTTATGATATGCGCGGTAGTAAGATTTTAATTCTTCAACCTGTTCTTCTGTTAATTCATCTGAAATGTGATTCCAGTTGAATATTTTTTTCAATGGTCCTTTATTATGAATACTTCTTCCTGACTCTTTCATATATATTAGTTTATATATTTATATTCATGGATGTAAATATTGGATGTAAAATGTGCTGTGTCCTACTCCACGAAGACGAGTTGAATTTGATCTAAAAGAAAATTGAATATAATCACCAATTTCGAATTCAAGGACAATGTTTATAATGAATGATGTCCAATTTGATTGAGAGTCGAAAGATGAAATAAATACTGGCGTGGTTTGTTTATGGATTCTGAATGTGTCACCATTTCCTTTATAATAATCAGTGTATATAATGTGATAATAACCACTAAGTTTTATTTCTATTGCTTCATTTATTGTTGATACTATGGGGTATTTATTGAAAAGATTGAATTTAACATTTTTTGTGTTGTTGTGATTCAAATTATGTGTGTAATAATAATATGTTTTTTTCTATAATGAATCTATCAAATTGTGATTTTGTAATAACATCACTGTCTTCAGTACCATCAGCGACTCCTGTTATTTTATTATTCTTCATATCGATTGATGCTTCATATTTGATGGAATCATTGTCATAATAATAAAGACGATCCCAAAGATTTACTGATACATTATTGACTTGACATTTAACACCGTAAACAACAACATAAATAGTAGTTTGGGGATCAGTTTTACTTTTCAATCTTATGTCACTATCTAAATCATCAAAACTGGGAAAGATGGTGTTTTTTGATAATTGTATTATGCTTCTTGTACTCATTCCATTTATTTTTGAATTTATTTTGATCACTGATAGAGTTCCACTTGATGCATTTATCTCATCAGTTGTAATACCATCTTCAACATACATTTCATAAACCATTGTATAAGAACCTTTTGGTAGATATACCAAATCAATTGATAGTCTGGTGCTATAATAACCAATGCTGGAATCATAAATCAATCTTGAATTCATAAGCTTTTTTATTAACTAAATGGAAATCTTTTTTCTGGACTCCAATTTTGTGAATGTCATCATCATCTTCTTTTAACTCATCATTATCCATCACTCTTTTGAATACATTTTCTTTTTCAATTGACTCAATTAAATTCTCTTCTGATTCTTTTATTTTCCTATCAATAATACCATCTATAATTGTATTATTATCAACAATTGCATTAGCGACAATTTTTACATTAGCAGCATGTGTGGCTTGGTGATCTTCTGCTTCTTTTATATTAATGATACTATGATTTGCCATATTTAAATCACCTTCCATAGCCTCACTTCCATGTTTTAATAAGTAATCTATCTCAGAAATGTAACGGAATAAAAAGTCTCGTGTACTTTTTAACAATTCAAAATGAACTGCTTTATGCTTAATTTGATCATAATTTGGATTTTCTCCATCGTCTTCAACAACAGTTTTTAGATTATTAATATCATTATTACCCATATTCAGAGCACCTGTCATTGCTGTACTTCCATCTAATTTCAAGACATTGGTGGCAGGCTCTGGTAATTTACTAATTTCAGCGTCTACATAAGCTTTACTAACTAAACTATTATCATCAAGAATACCATCATAGTACGGTTCACAATTTTTTATTATATTTTGATTGAGATCAAAGTATTGTTTTCCATCTTTATCTTTTAATTTTATAAAATTTGAGTTCAAATATCCTTTATTAACAACACTTCTCAAATCTTTTATTATAACACTATATTCATAATCTGCTTGATGATCAGAGACATTGTTAACATTGAGAATATAATTGTTTTCCATATTTAGATCTCCAAACATTGGTCTGCTTCCATCTCTAGGAAGTAATGGTGTGGAATCAACATGGACTTTTGCTATTTCAGTGTCAACGTACTTCTTATTAGCAGCATTAGCGTATGCTACAGGATCACCTAAACCATCAATAAGATTGCCATTGAGATTCAAATTCTCAAAATAGAGAATCATATGATTATCAACAACATCACGGACATTAAAAATAATATGGTCGAAAGTTGTTGAGTATTTACCCTTCACCACTCTTGAATAAAACAGAAATTTAATGTTTTTATTGTATTGAGAACCATAATATCTGATTTGGAATTTTATCCCATCATTTACTCCAGCTCTTCCATCAGTTGTGAATTGAATGATTGATTTAGTATACTGATTAGATATTTTGTCACTATCGAATGTATTAATCGTATAATGACTGTCACCATGGACATTGAAAATTATTGTATCATCAACAAGAAAAACACCAGCATCATCAATAACAAATATTTCAAAAATAGAAGTGTAACTACCACTCTCTAATTGATTACCTTTCATTTTTATACTAGACCATGCTTCTCCACTAAAACCAGTATCATCACCTTCTTTCTCAATTATATATGCATCATTATGCGCTTTATGATTTTGAAAAAAATGGTCTGGTGATGTATTTGGTGGTGACCCTACAGTTAATTGACTCTCGTCACCAAAGTCTTTATAAAATCGAAAACTTGGTTGTAAATGATAATTATTTTGACTAACTTGTGTATGTTCTTTCAACACTTTTAAATTAACTGCATCATTGTCGCCAGTAGACTCACCAATATTGGTTAATCGCTTCCCTTCAATATCATAATTACCATCATCTGTTAAATTGAACCCAACACCAGGTAACCCAGGTAGTCCACGTTTACCAATGGCTGATGATGATGAAGGTAAAAGTCCGTTTGAGTAACTCATTTATATTAATAGATTATATTTTTTCATTGAAATTTTTGGTAGTGAATTTTCGTGGCTTATCGATATAAACAAAGGAATTTTCAGTTGCTTTTTCATATGATTCTTTTAAAATACTGTTTTCACGGCAAATTAAACTCTTCTCATTAGCACTTGGAAACTCATAAATGGAGAAGTGAGAACAATTCAATCTGATGTCTTTTGGCGTCTTATAATAACTTTGACTCAGATAAATCACACTGCAATTTTTATGCCGTCCTCGTATAAAGTAGTCGATTAATGGTTTTTGGTTTTTATCACATACATAATCATCAAAAATGACGATTTTTTGTGAGTCAGAGTCAAGATCTTGAACTGGAATAATTTCATCATTTCTTGCTTCAATAACATCATAACCAACCTCATCACTTATCGGCTGAAAGACATCCATGAGATTCTGATCCTTAGATTGTTCTAAATTTTTTGCATACAGATAAACTTTATCAAAATAAAGCAGATTGTAAATCATATGCATTAATGTGTTTGTTTTCCCTGAACCACTTGGACCGTAAATTAGCATCCGAAAACATTGATGAGGCATGAAATTGTAAAGTTGTCTGAAGTTTGAGACCACATCGTCTTCAACATCATAATTCGGTATTCTCATTATATTATATTGGTATATTATTTCAACATGGTGTTTAATATGGTGTTCAACATGATGTTCAACATTGTTTTTCATATTTGATTTGTCATTTTTATGTAAAGTAATAATATAACAAAAATGAGTTTGCTTAAATGGAAAGAACTCGCAAAAAGTAAAACCAAATTAGGGAATAAAATTAATTATGTCCATGATCTAATCACACAACATAAAATCGGTCAGGAGACAAGCCAATCATCATTCGAAAAGGTATTCAAACCAGTGACAAGTAAATTAGATGATATAATTGACAGTAATTTGGATTTTAAGGAAGCCTAAAAATAAAAAAGTTCATTGCATCTTCCTTGACTCATATTTTTAATTTAGTTATTTCCACTGGAATCATTCCTAACGACTGGAAGAGTGCTAGAATAACTCCAATTTACAAAGCTGACTCGAAGGTTGACCCAGCAAATTACAGGCCTATTTCTGTACTTCCTGTAATAGGCAAACTCCTTGAAAAAGCCATTTTTAATCAGGTATATGCATATTTAAATGTAAACAACCTACTTTCTAAATATCAGTCTGGCTTTAGACCCATGCACTCTACTCTTACAGCTCTCATCGATATCACAGACAATTGGTATCTTAACATCGACGGTGGTTTGACAAATGCCATTCTGTTTATAGATTTAAAGAAGGCATTTGATACTATTGACCATGAGATCCTTCTGTCAAAGTTGGAGCTGTATGGGTTTAAAGGTGCAAGTCTGAATCTTTTTCGAGACTACCTCTCTGACAGAATTCAGGTTACAGTTATTAATAATGTGAAGTCGGAAACTAGTCGCATACGTTGTGAGGTGCCCCAAGGCTCAATCCTCGGCCCCCTGCTATTCCTACTGTACATTAATGACCTTCCAAACTGTAACCTTTTATCAGATGTGAGAATGTACGCCGACGACCCTAACCTCACGTTTGCCTCCAGCGACCCTGAAGAGCTGTTTTCATCCCTGACCCACGATCTGAACAATTTGAAACAGTGGCTGGACTCTAACCGACTAAGTCTGAATGTCGTCAAGACCAAGTGCCTGTTTACAGGGACAAGGCATAAAATATCTTTGCTCCCTAGTGAACCTCACATTTGCCTTGATGGCCATTTAATTGAACGGGTCAATTGTTACAAGTGCCTAGGTGTCCAGGTGGATGAAACACTCTCGTGGGAAGCTCATGTCTCTGAGGTCGTTAGCAAAGTTGCTAAAGTGCTTGCTGCCCTTAGGAGGCTAAGACCGATATGTCCCCAAAGTACCCTCGTTGCAATATATAAGTCACTGATTCTTCCACATCTCGATTATTGCAGCGCTGTGTGGGGATGTATCGGTAATGGCCTCAGCCAAAAACTAGAGAAACTACAAAACAGGGCAGCACGCATCATAACAGGGTCTGGCTGGGATGTCAGATCTGCCCAGATTCTTTGTGCCCTCAAATGGGAAAGCCTCGCTGACAGACGTTCTAAACAATTGAAATCTTTAATGTTTAAAACCGTTAATAACCTTGTACCCGAATACCTGTCTGATAAATTCACCAGCGTAAATACATCCACAGACACAATCTTCGGGGCGCCCAACATAACCTTTTCATTCCACGGCCGAACACTGAGGCACTCAAGAAGAGTTTTCGTTATAGGGGTGCATTAACATGGAACGATCTGTCAGTGGAGGCTAGGCAGGCCACTACTTTAAATAGTTTTTATTCCGCTATCGAATGTTAGTAACAACTTGAAGAAAAATTCCTAAGTTAAGTTAAAATATTTAAAATAAGTTAATTAGTTAATATAGCTAGAATAGTTAAAATAGTTAAAATGGTTTTGTAATATTTTTAGTCTTAGCTTTTAAGTACTACGTTATATCTTTTAAGGTTATTGTGCACGGCTCTTTAGAAGACCACTTTTTAGTGAAATGATCCCGTGGGTAAATAAAGTTATTGATTGATTGATTGATTGATTGATTGATTGATTGATTGAAAAAAGACATGGATGTAGAAGGTTTGATTGATTTTGGTGATTATGTACCACCACAGCAGGAGAAACAAATAGCACCAAAACCATCAACATATGAAGAATCATTGGAGGATATTTTGGAAGGAAAGAAGGAGATATATGTCGATCCCAAATATTTTCCGGAGCAGTCAACTGAACTGGAGCAGCCACCTGGATATGATGATGATGAAGAAATTGATTATACAATAGATGATGAAGATATAAATAGAGAAACGTTGGATGATTTAAATATTACAAACTATGAGAGTGTTGATATGGTCCCTAAGCAGCCGGACATGACACCCCGAAAAAGCGAACTATATCTTATTAAAATAATAAAGGATGCGAAATTTAGGAAGAAACAACTTGCAGGTTATAAGTCAGGTGTTACAAAAAGATACTATAAAGGGGATATATCAGCAGCTGAGAGGCAGATGAATGACAAACGGATAGACAATGCAAGAGCTGTATTGAATGAATACATAAAACATTATGATACTAAACTGAAAACAATGAAAGGTTATGGGATCAAAGGCCGAAGAAGAAGACAGAGAGGTGGGAATGTTATGTTTTTCAACGATCCCAAACAGCTTCTCAAGAAATTAGAATTGATCATTGGTGAAACCGTTGCAGGCAACACATCAATTAAGATTAGAAATATAGGAGTTAGTATACTGGACACATTATTGAGAATGTCAACAATAAATAGACCGCAGTATAATAAATTGTATAATCAGTATTTCAGAGTATAATTGTGTAAAGTTTTTATATATATGGATCGCGAGATTGTTTTATCATCATACAGCGTCAAAGATCAAGGAAACAACACTCCTCAGAATGTTATAACTGAATTCAACAGGCCTATTGGATAGCAATTCTCAATATGTAGTATGAACCGAATCATCAACATGTAATTCACATGGTTCAATGTAAATTCATCATACAACAATCAGCTAATAAAGTACAGCTCTGATAATGGTTCAACATTTAACAACATCACTTTCCCAGCAGGAGTCTGGAACTATACTGACTTTGATACATACATCAAGGACATAACAAAGATTGTTAAAGATGGTGCTAATAATAATGAGTATCCCATCACTCTCGAATTTGATAATACAACATTCAGGGTCACAGTCACATTAGCCAAGAATTATCAACTTGATTTAACTGCAAGCAATTTCAATGACTTGGTTGGGTTTGATAAAGAAATATTGAAAAATGAACAGAATATAGGACCAAAAGTGCCTAATCTCAGTCAAGACACAGACATTCTTAATATCCACTGCGACCTTATCAATGATTCACTTGTAGACGGTCAAGATACAGACATCATTTATTCCTTCTCAACCAGTGTGCTTCAACCTAGTTACTCCTTTACAATTGAACCAAGAAGAGTTACATTTAATCCAGTCAACAAGAATAATATAAACAGTATTAGGATACACATTACAGATGGAAAAAGGAGATTAATTAACTTGAATGGAGCTGATACATCTTTTTCATTAATTCTAAAAAGGATAGAATAATATAACTTAGTATTATAATGAAACCATTTGAATTCACTAGGGTTTATCATCCAAAACTCGGTATTTTTGTGGATAAACATGTAGGATCAGGGATTATCGTTGATAATATTTTCAAACCAATGAAGAGTGCTGCGTCATCTGTTGTAAAAAAGTTCGCCAAGAAATCAGGTGAGAAAACATTAAAATCAGTAGGTGAAAGGGTAGGTAAAAAGACATCTGAGAAGTCAGGAGACTTGATAATGAAAAAGCTTAGGAATATGAGAATTGATGATGTAGGACAAAGAGCTAAAATAGTTCCACCACAGCGAGAAGAAAGTACAGATATGATTATTGATAGACTCATATCAGGATCAGGTTTGAAAAGAAGAAGGAGGTAGAGTAAAATTATGTAATATATTAATATAATGGCTTTCAGAACAAGTGAATATTTGCAAAGATATGAGTTGGTTCGATATCAATTAGATGATGTTATTCGGATCCCAGATAATGGTCAACACCAGAATAAAAATGGGTACAAGTTCACAATCAATGATAGGTCTGCGTTCTATGATTGGTATAATGCTTATTTTGAGGTGAAGTTTCAGTTACAGGCATTGGCTGATGGTACAGATCTTCCAAATGCAACCAGATCAACAGTTATTAATGGAGCTCATTCATTAATTAACCATTTGACAATAAAGAGTGCCGGTAAGATTGTATATGATACTAATAATCTTCATAAAGTAACTTTTGTTAAGAACCTCTTAGAATACAGTGATGATTTCAGTAGATCGGTGGCTAAAGATAGTTTTTGCTGCTGGAAATACAGGATTTGAGGCTAGAAGGGAGTTGACGAAAAGAATTGGTGAAGGTGGTGGAGCTGAGGATGCCGCCAAAGATGTTAATGTAATTATACCTCTTAATCGATACGGTTTTTTGAAGAGTTATACGATAAAATGTTGGTCCCAATGCAACTTCAGTTCGATATACAGTTACAGAATGACGCAGAATTAATATATAAGGCAGCTGGAGCAGCTGATAGTCGAGTGGTTGTCAATAGATTCTTACTTTGGGTCTCAAGACTATTACCAAAAGACACTTTATACGATAAGTTTATTGAATCATTTTTGTCAAAGGGTTCTTGGATGTATAAAAGAGAATTGTATACAGCTTCCAATCCAACGCGGAGCAGTGGTTTCTTCCAGATCTCACCAAGTATTGACAATGTTGTTTCCGTCTTTGTTTACCTCCAACGAAGGAAAACGAAAGTTGAAGATACAAATCCATACCACTTCGATACTTTCAAACTGAATGCGGCTAATAATAATAGGAGTCTCACATCATGTAGATTGGAATACGCAAATGGAGTATTTCATCCAGAAACTGAATACGATTCAGAATCAAAAGTAAGGATCTTCAACGATGTGATGTCATACGGAATGAGAAAGAATAATTACAATAGCGGTACCCAACTCAACATGTCTAATTACAACTCTCTCTATTCTCTCATATATTTTGATTTGTCCTATCAAGTAGATAAAATAACTAGAGACCCAAAGCAATTGATATTCAGGTATTAACTAACCATGCTATTGTCCTATATGATCAGACTATCGTCATCGACAAGGTGGGCAATGAATTGGTTATAGTGTAAAAACATGAGACATTCTTAATTCACATATGTTTTATAATCAAAATTATATAACATATATTATATACAAGAAATGACTCAGCTTTTTGCAATAAATGTTAAACTATCAAAAAATCAGAAGAAGAATATTGGTGATGCTTATAGTAAAAGAGAAACAGTCGTCATAAGGCTAACGAATGACTCTCTTCATGGGAATGACACTCTACATGTCCCAGCTACAGTGAAGAAGAGACTGGAGAAGAATCGCAAATTGAATAAAGGTATGTACATCAAACTTTCCAAGACTAATATCAGAAAGCAAGTTGGTGGTAGTTTACTAACCTCAGCTCTGGCTCTTGCGCGCGCATTTGGACCAACCATTGCGAAAACTATGGGATTGGCAGCTTTAGCAGGGGCTTCCAGTGCAGGAGCACAGCAAATTGTTAAAAAGATATCCGGAAAAGGACAAATTGGAGGAGATTGATAAGCTTATTGCAAACAAACATCTTCTAACTGCAAAACAAAAGCAGGACATTCTATCTGCCCTTCAATCAGGTTCAGGTGTTCATATAAGACCAACAAAGAAGCAATCAGGCGGCTTCCTTGGTACTTTACTTGCCAGTATTGGGATTCCAATGGTTTTGAAAGCTTTGACCGGAAAGGGTGCCCCCAAAATTGGATCACCTCCAAAAAGGGGAAGAGGAGCTCCGAGAATGGGTGTATATAGGCCGCCACCGTTTTTTGGCAGTTGGGGTGACAACAAAGTTGGTATGGGAAAAAAAAGACAAACAAAAAAAAAGGAAAGGGTCTACTATTAGGACCAAACAGCCCGTTCAATCAAATTCCAATTCTAGGAGCAATACTGTGAAACCGAAATTCCATAAAGACATCCCATTAAGCAATCATGATCTGCTAAAATGGTGCAGATATCTCAACATCCCAATCAATGATGTTTTATCAAGAGATGGGAAGGTTCCACATAATCATAACCAAGCATTATTTATTTACAATCTTGAACCATCATATATGAGTGGAAGCCATTGGGTAGCTACATATGTAAAAGATGGTGTGATAAATTATTTTGACAGTTTTGGAATGCCTCCTTTTCAAGAAATGGTAAATCATGCGAAAAGAAAGAATTTAACTCTACTTCATCAAAATAATCAAATTCAAAATATAAATACAACCACATGTGGATACTTTTCCTTATACTTTTTGAATGAAATGAATAAAGGAAAATCATATTATGATTTATTAAAAGTGTTTAATATACATGATACAATGGACAATGAGAGATTCATTGAATATTATATCAAAAATATCTAAATTATATATATAAATGGTGAAATCATATTGCATAAAACAGAAGAAACAAACTGAATGCGTTCCAGGTAGTGAACGATATGTCAAAGCTAAAAATGGGCGTATGATGTTAAAGTGCACTTGTGCTGAATGTGGGATAACAAAGACTAAATTTGTAAAGAACAAGGGAAACTGATTGAGCCCTCACAAGATGGGGGCTTACTAGGAGAGGCATTGCTCAAAAGTAGTGTTAAAGGTTTATTCCATCTCGGACGAGCTGGTGCTTCAAAGGCTGTTAAATCAGATATAGTTAAACAAAAAATAAAAGAGACGGCTAATCAGTATCTTGATCAAGCTTTGGATAGTTTCACATCAGACTTATCAAAAAAATTGGATCCAACACATAGTGGTAAAGGATTACCAATACCATTTCCATTTGTAGATTGGAAGAAAGCTTGGATTGTTCAAAGGACCTGAAGTGAGTGCAAAAGAGGGTAGAGCTTTAGTTGCTGAATACAAGAGACAATACAAAGCTTACAAAGATACTGGAGGTAGCAGATCATACAACTCATGGATTAAATGGAAGGGTTGTGGTAGAGGTTTAGACATCCATAATGCCATTCTCAAGGTTGCACCTAAAAAGGGTTTTGTGATGCCTGGACATAAGTATACAGGCCCTGGAAACCCTCTTGAAGAGCAACTGAGGTATGATCCCAATACTGGTCAGATACTTGAGATATATATCAACAACCAACAGGTAGAACAGATGCAGTCAGTATGCAGCACGATGTTGACTATTCAGTTTGCGGTAATAAACCAAAAAGTGATCAAGTGAAGTGCAAAAATGAAGCCGATCGTAAGATGGCTCTTGATGCAATTCCTTGGAAAGATCGACAATGGGGTCATACTGTGGCTAGGAACGCTATAGCAGCTAAGTCAAAATTAGGTATGGGTTTTAAGAAACCAAAAAACGGGAAAAGCCGTCGAGTGAAGAAAACTGGCAAGAAAAATTAGCAGATGAGTTACATACACCCATAAAACGGAATTTCACTCGGCGGCGTGTAATCACAAATCATATCGATGAAATATGGGCAAGTGATTTGGTTGAAATGCAACAGTTTAGTAAATGGAACAAAGGTTATCGATATCTTCTAATGGTTATTGATGTATTCAGCAAATATGGTTGGATCGTTCCATTGAAAGATAGGAAAGGTGAATCTGTCACTGAAGCATTCAAAACAATATTCAAGGAAGGCAGAAAACCACAATATCTATGGGTTGACAAGGGAAAAGAGTTCTATAACAAACATGTGAAAGACCTATTAGAGAAAAATGGGATACAAATGTACTCAACTGAGAATGAAGAGAAGTCATCAGTAGTCGAAAGATGGAATAGGACAATTAAATCCAAAATGTGGAAACAATTCACTATTCAGGGTAATACAATGTATCTAAACATGTTACCTAAACTAGTAAAGCAATACAACAACACAAAACATTGAAGCATAAAAATGACACCGGTTGAAGCATCTGATAAGAGTAACGAGGGTATAGTAAACCAAAACCAAAATTTAAAATAGGTGATAAGGTCAGAATATCCAAGTATAAACGGAATGTGTTTGATAAGGGTTATACACCAAATTGGACAGAAGAAGTGTTCACAGTTGATAAGATCCAATACACTAATCCAATAACTTATAAAGTAAGAGATCTCAGAAGTGAAGATATTCAATGGAGTTTCTATGAATCTGAATTATTGAAAGCCAAACAGGATGTATTCCGCATTGAAAAAGTCATTCGGAGGAACTATAAGAAGAAACAAGCTTTGGTGAAGTGGAAGGGATACAGTGATGATTTTAATAGTTGGATTCCTATGAAGGATTTAGGAAATATATGAAAATAATATAAGAACAAGTTATGTAATATTATACTGATAAGATGATATAGTATGATTATCATATTATATCATGAATTACAGTTATCAATACTGATCATTGCTATCAATCAGTAGCCAAAAATATCATTATTTTTGGGTATTGCACTTTTTTCTGTGGTAATACTTGGTGTTATTCTTGACGACTTTACTACATTTAGGACATTTGTATTCCTTGTTTTGCCATTCCATAAGGTGTTTCTTTTTTTCTTCATCTGAGACTCTTCGTGGTCTTATATTGGCCGATTTTTTGTAATTAGCGGGTAAGTCTTCTTGTTTAATATATTCAAATGTATAAGAATGACCATCTTTCTTCGAAATACCTGATTTACAATTGTTGATACCCTCGCAAGCCATTTTAACTAAACCAGCGTTGATGCTAAAATGTTGATTGATTGAATACAAGCTATTGAAGAATGAAATTTCATTTGTATTCTTATTAGTTGCTTTTATACAGTTTCTATTTTTACAATTATTTGCAACAAATGAGTAATCCCTCAATTTAGCTGATTTTTTGTTATTTTCTCGCGGTGTCATAAGTTGGAGATTAGATAATCGATTGTCTTCCTTATTATTATTGATGTGATCGATCACTTTCCCATCTGGTAAAAAACCGCGCTCTAAACAATCTTACCAAATCTCAACTGGTCAATTTAATATTGAAGCAGAATCAGGAAATGAAACTATTGTTTCAGCAAAATATGAAACAGCAGCCCAAAAAGAATAATATAATTCTTCCACCGCCAGAGTTCAGGAATGATTACAAACCAGTCCCACTACCACGGAAAAATGTAAAACAGATGATACAAGATTATGAAGACAACATCATTCCTCCACCACAGGAATTTAGGGATAAACCAGTCCCATTACCAAGAAAAAATGTAAAACAGATGGTACAAGAATATGAAAACAATATTATTCCTCCACCATTAGAATTTAGGGATAAACCAGTCCCATTACCAAGAACTAAGAAACCAGTCCCAGCTCCGAGGACTAAAAAACCAATTCCAAAACCAAGAACTAAGAAACCAGTCCCATTACCAAGGACTAGAATTGAGGAAACTGCTAGAGCCCTGAAGGGTTACACAAAGTCCTTCGAAATCAGCATCAGAAACAAAAAAGATCCTCTTGATCAACTGCAAAACACAAGAAAAGCTGTAGAATATCTTATTGTTAGGATGGTTACATCTATGAAAGGTCTAAAATTTGTTGAAACGCTCAAAGTGACATTCAAAAAATCAACAAATGATAAAATAATATACAAAACCGCTTATTTCAATAGCAAACCTATTACCATCATTAATAATACACAAAACCCTGAAGCATTACAATTATCAAAACAACAAATCCTTAATATGATAGCTAAATGGATTTCTGAAGGTTCTGGTTGGACCATTGAATCTGTTGACAATCATTATATTAATATTGTACAATATAAGCCAATGAAAGGCTCATCATATATTGAACTTCCCCCAGAACTTAGAAACAGTGCGAAGGGATTGATTAATATGAAAAATGAGGACAATGAATGCTTCCGATGGTGTCACATCAGGTGTTTAAATCCACAAGATAAAAATCCACAGAGAATTAAAAAATCAGACAAAGAAAATGTTAAAAATTTAGACTACTCTGGAATTGAATTCCCAGTAACCACAAAGCAGTATAATAAAATTGAAAAGCAAAATGAGATTAATGTTAATGTATTTGGATATGAAAACAAACAACCATATCCAATATTTGTTTCAAAAGAAAAATATGACAGACAGATGAATTTATTATTGATAACAGAAAATGAAAATAAACATTATATTTTAATTGAAGACTTCAACAGGTTTATGTTCAACAAAACGAAGTATGAGGGAAAAAAGCACTTCTGCATGTATTGCCTTCAGTGTTTCAGCTCTGAAATAGTCTTGAACAATCATAGAGACAATTGTATTCAAGTTAATGGAGCACAAGCAGTAAAAATGCCTGATGCTGATAACAATATCCTAAAATATATTAATCATAATAAAGAAAAGCCTGCGCCATTTGTGATCTATGCAGACTTCGAGGCTTTAACAGAAAAAATATTTAGTTGCCAACCCAATAATAATAAATCATTCACAAAAGTATACTAGAAGCATACAGACTGTGGTTATGGTTATAAGGTTGTCTGTTGTTATAATGATAAATATAGCAAACCAGTGAAAATATACCGAGGTGAAAAGGCTGTGTATAAATTCATGGAAGCCATGTTAGAAGAAGTTAAATATTGTAAGAAGATTATTAGAAGAGATTTAAAACAATTGTTGGAAATAAATAATGGAAAAATTAAAATACCTGTTATATTCCATAATCTCCGTGGTTATGACAGCCATTTTATAATGCAAGAGATTGGAGCTATTGTTAAGAATAATACATTCATAAATAAAAAAGGTGAAAAATGTCAAATGAATATTAATGCCATACCTAATAATATGGAAAAGTATATGGCGTTCATGTTTGGTAATAATTTAGTTTTCCTTGATAGTTTCCAATTCATGAGCTCCAGTCTAGAAAAACTAGTGAGTAATATTCTGAAAGAATCATTAAAATATACCTCTGAAGTATTTGAAGGTAAAAAATTAGATCTGATGACCAGAAAAGGAGTCTATCCTTATGACTATATGGATAGTTTTGATAAGTTCAAAGAACAGCTGCCATCAAAAGAAGAATTCTACAGTATTTTAAATAATGAACATATATCTGATGAAGATTATAAACACGCTCAAAATGTTTGGAATAAATTTAATTTGAAGAATATGGGTGAGTACCATGATTTATATTTGAAATCAGATATTCTATTATTAGCAGATGTATTTGAGAATTTCAGGAAAACATGTCTTGAATATTATAAGTTGGATCCATGTCATTATTTCACATCCCCTGGTTTATCATGGGATGCTATGTTGAAGATGACTAATATCAAATTAGAACTTATGACTGATATTGATATGTTTCAGTTTATTGAAAAAGGTTTACGAGGTGGTATCAGTTATATTGCTAATCGTTATGGTAAAGCAAATAATAAATATATGAAAGAATATAATAAGAAAGCACCGTCCAAGTATATTATGTATCTTGACGCAAATAATTTATACGGTTGGGCTATGAGTCAGTATCTCCCAACAGGTGGATTCAGATGGATGACACAAAAACAGATTGATGAATTAGATTTGGCTAAGTATAAAGAAGACAGTAAGAAAGGATTGATATTAGAAGTAGATCTCAAATATCCCAAAAAATTACACGATCTCCATAATGATTACCCGCTGGCAGCAGAAAAGGTGGGAGTAACAAATGATATGCTATCTGATTACTGCAAAAAAATATCTGAGATATATAATATATCAACCGGTTTGGTTCACAAGCTTATACCAACCTTGGGGAAAAAAGAAAAGTACGTTTTACATTATAGGAATCTCCAATTATATATGGATCTTGGTTTGAAGGTTACCAAAGTACATTGAGTACTAAGGTTCAATCAATCCCCTTGGCTAAAACAATATATCGATTTCAATACCGCGAAACGGAAAAATGCTAAGAATGCTTTTGAAAAGGATTTCTTCAAGCTGATGAATAACAGCGTATTCGAAAAAAAAGCGAGTAGATGTTAGATTAGTTACTGATGAAAAGAAATTATTAAAATTAACTAGTAAGCCAACATATGTCAGTAGCAAGATCTTTAATGAGAATCTGGTGGCTGTACATAAAATAAAAGAAACCCTTACTCTGAACAGGCCAGCATATGTAGGGATGTGCATCTTAGATTTAAGTAAGACATTGATGTATGATTTCCATTACAACTACATTAAAGAGAAATATGGAAGAAAGGCTAAGTTATTGTTTACTGATACCGACAGCTTAACATATGAGATTGAAGCTAAGGATGTATACCAAGACTTTTGGAATGATAAGAATAAGTTTGATAATAGTGATTACTCTGAGAGCTCGCCGTATTTTGATAAGACAAATAAAAAAGTAATCGGAAAATTTAAAGATGAAGCAGCTGGAGTTCCAATCACTGAATTCGTCGGTCTACAATCCAAAATGTATAGCTATATTAAGGATAATCAACAAGGAGGAAAGACTGCCAAAGGAATCAAAAAGAATGTCATCAAGAAAAACATCACACATGAAAACTATAAAGATACATTCTTAAATAATAAGCAGATGTTTCACAAAATTAAAACAATTAGAAGTGAGAACCATAAGCTTGGTAGCTATGAAATTAATAAAGTATCACTCAGCTGTTTTGATGACAAAAGATACTTACATGAGGATAGAATAACAAGCTATGCATATGGACATAAGAATATTAAAAATTTTCATAAATAATTTTCATAAATAATTTTCGTAAATGATTTTCATAAATAATTTTCATAAATAATTTTCATAAATAATTTTCATAAATGATTTTCATAAATAATTTTCATAAATTATTTTCATAAATGATTTTCATAAATAATTTTCATAAATAATTTTCATAAATGATTTTCATAAATAATTTTCATAAATGATTTTCATAATTTGGTTCCAGACTGATGTCCCGGGTTTTGGTCTGGCTCTACATTTGATTCCAATATTTATTTCTTTAGTTTTTATTATTTGGTTTAAACATTTAGTTTTTCCAGCAGTTGATTAATTGTTGGAAAAATAATATAGAAAAAATGATCTGGAAAAATAATATAGAAAAATGAGCTGGAAAAATAATATAGAAAAAAATATTGAAACTGTGCTCGTGAAATCAGAATAGGAAAAAATATTGAAAAGTGTGCTCGTAACATCAGAATAGAAAAAAAAATTGAAAAGTGTGCTCGTACCGCTAATTACTATACTACTTACCCCGTACTTGTTCGCCCGTGTAACAGATGATGACCAGATTTCGCCACTTGTACAGCCTGTAAAAAGTCGAGATCTGGGTTAAAAAGGGGAAAAAAAGGAATGCTTTTCCAACAGGTGCAAAGATCTATTTAAGCGAAAAAAATATTTTGGGGCTAGGGACTTTAGGACCTTGGTGATCTCAAACTTGGTTTATGGCCTAAACAGTATTGAAGCTTTAACACAATAAAACCTGTATAAAGTTGACACTGTAATGTCACTAGTGTCCACTTAATACAGGGTGTCCGCTTAAAACCGTTTGTAATATGTTGTGCAATAATATTTAATTATTTACCCTTTTGTACCAGAAGTGCAATACAGTATAAGATTGAAGACTGCTCATAGCACAATGTCCAGTCAAGATCAGACAATGCACCAATCTTGAATAAGCACTCCTGGGCAATCTTGTGGTAGACTGTCTCACTGAAGCTTATGAATGTGGAGAATTCTCAACGTCTCAGAAAATGACCATTATTAAATTGACAGAAACGAAAGGTAAAGATAAAATGTATATCAAAAACTGGAGGCCAATCTCCCGGGTAATTGTGGATGTTAAAATTGCAGCTAAAGCTGTTGCTAAAAGGTTAGAAACTGTTTTACCTCTCATCATTCATGATAATCAATGCGCCTATGTTCAGGGCTGTTCAATCTTTATTGCCCCAGAATTATAGAAGATATGTTTTATACCAAAGAGAATAATTTATCTGGTCTGCTGCTGGCATAGATTCTCTGGATTGGTCCTTCTTAAATAAGGCTTTGTCAGCCATTAAACTGCATATGAAGCACAACATAATTGCTGCTTATTTAAAAGGCTTTTCATAGTGGAGAAGAATGGCCTTCTCCTTTTTGGAATATCTTTTTTCGTGTAAGAGATAGTCACGTTTTTGTATTATGTAAATGAGGAAAGTCACGACGTCATAAACAGTTCCACTTAGACAGCAAAATACTGAATCAAGAATATTTGAGCAGTGTTCTTCAAACTTGGCACCTGAAATGGACATCGCAAAAGAAACAGAATGGCACCTACCATATTGTTGCCATGGAAACACTCTTGACTTTTGGCTCTTGGCTCTGTGAATGCCCAGATATCCCAATTTGTAACCTTTTAAAGTAGGACAGAGGGTCTTGCTCGGAACACACATGGATTCCATATTGTTTTAACTCTTCCCATTAGATTACTGGGAATGGATGATCCTTATTTAAGATAAAATCTGAGAATTTAAGCCTTAGTTAAAGCAGGACCAGCGGCATAACTGTTGTCATGGCAACGGCACATTGGGTGTCACTGTTTCTTTTGTGATGAGCAGTTCTGATGCCAAGTTTAAAGAACACTGCTTTAATACTTGTCGAGATATTCGTGATTGAGTGTTGTACTGTTTCAAAGGAACCACCTTTGGCGTCATCGCCTTATCTCATTTGCATAATACAAAAACGTAAATATCTGTGAAACGAAAAAACATGTTCCAAAAAGAAAAAAGCTATTCTTCTTCACTTTGAAAAACCTTTCCAATGAGCGCCAATTATTGTTTACTTCATAGACATTTTAAGTTCGGTCAATCAGTTAACAAATGGGTTAATATATCTGGAGTTACCTAAAAAATAATGGCTTTTCTTTATTTTTTTAACAAAGAGAATAATTTACCTGGTCTACTTCTGGCTGTTGATTTCAAAAAGGGGTTTGTTTCTCTGGATTAGATCTTCTTAAATAAGACTTTGTCAGGCTTTAAATTCGGTCAGTCATTTATCAAGTGGGTTAATAAGCACTTAATGAATGGCCACAAGGGAAACAGCGAGTTTTGTTTCCCCGAGACCCTCAATGTTCCCTGAGGCGAGGCCGAGGGAAACATTGAGGTCGAGGGGAAACAAAACTCACTGTTTCCCGAGGGGCCAATTATTAAGTGTTTTGTTATACCTCCCGACTAAAAAATAGAAAAAACTAAAAAAAAGAAAAATGATTTGCTTCACGCTATTGCATACAGTGGCTGCGCTCGCAAAATTGAGCGGCTGCCAAACCAAACTGTCCTATCGCAAAATCACGATAACAGTCTTGAAGAAATATAGACAGTATTAAAGTTGCTTTGGCTTCTTCTAATGCTTAACTCTAGCATTCTGAGTTTGATTTGATCAGGAACAGCATAATTTGGCGACCGCGATCGAAAAGCAAGTTGACGAACTCCGGCGACCCATTTTTGGCAACAAACCAAAAGCTTGGAAAGACAAAACGTTCATACTTTCCCTTTTGGTAATCTGCATGATATGTTTTTGCGACTATAAATCCCTTTTCTTGAATAATGAATGTCGTTTCTAATGACAAACTTTGTCCTACTTCAATGGCTTTTTAACATCAGGCCGACGGTACTCAAATTTACCGCGGTTTTCAAGGTGCACAACCTGATCATGTGCCAGTCCAAAGTTCAAGTTGTTGTTTCCCTAGGGAGTTAGTAAGTTTTGTTCCCCCTATGGAGTTAGTGACACGTTTTCTTCCAATCGGAAAACGTATTTGAGTTGGGAGGTATAAGAATATGTTTTATTTTAATATCCAAAGTTGCGCCATGAATAATGGCTTTTCGTCTGCTCACTTTGATGCAAAACGTTAAGGTGGTATGGTACCCTATATATGAACCAAAAAATTTAGTGAAAAAAGATCAATTGTGTGCTATTGCACTCATGAACAGAAAATGAATTTTGAAGGCTTCACTTAAAATGGTTGCTATGGCAACCAGCCACATCCTTTTGAAGTAGGGGTTTATAGGGTTAGCGCCAACACTTCCTGCTCTTTCATGAAACAAGATTTGGCTGTCAATAAAACATATTCTGTATGTTTTTGTTTTGTTCTTGCAATGAAGCTAAGTTTTGGCTGCAGTTAATTCTTCTTTTCAGTGCTTTTTACAGGCTCATTTTTATACCACACCATTGGACAAATCATATCCTGTCACGTGACAGAAGTTAAAATACTACAATTTTATTGGCTTATTGCATTACAACACTATCAGACTTTGTTTACCTAAAGTTGCAGGAATTTTACTTAAATAGCTTACAAAAAAAATGTTGGCGTAAAGTCAGTCGGTACAAAAATAGACATTTGAGAAAAATGCACTTAAGAATTTAACAAGCCACAAATAACGGGGCGGGTGTAGCTTGGATCTCGGGGGAGAAAAGGGGGGGGTGCACTGTTTGTTCTATTTTGTAAAAAGTTACCACAGTTTTATGAAATATTCGTTTTCATAAGGGAAATGAATGAGCCTGTGATGGCGAATAGAGGCAAAACCTTTAACAACTAATTATGTCACTAGAGTTGTGCATGTTTCCAAAGCTTTTCTCCAAAATTCGTTTATATATGTCCAAACTAATCAGTATTTTTGGCAACGTTCGTCAGCGGTCACGTGACCTCGATGAGCCATCAACTTGAACCCGCGATATGATGACGTGACACAGCCAGTAAAACGTGACAAATTGGACCTCGCACTTTGGTGTGAAAACGTACATCGAACTCATATAATATCTCTAGTTTTTGAATATGTTTAAGGTTTATTAATGTTTGAGAACATATTGAAAGCTTAGCTGAAAATATATGTGAATACAGAAGAAATAATCAGAAAAGTTACGATGAAGCTTTTAATCAACTCGAATAAAGATTTCGATTTTGTCGATTGAGTCAAAATTCCTTGTCTATTTTATTTTCGCAGTGTAAAGTTTTACTATGTGAAAGAAACACACATGATGTTAGTAGCCTTTTGGCGAACGTTGGTGAAAATTGTTGTAGCATCTCAGCACAAAAGACAACGAAACAATCTGAAAACACCGACTCGGACTTGAAAGTGCACGCGTTCCACTATGCAAATGAGCTACTCGTACGCGCCAGACCGCCTTTCAAAAACTTTTGCAAACTCGCCAAACCAGCAGAAACAAAAAGAAACTATCAAAAACAGGTTTTGGTTATGGTAAAGAATCGTTTGACAAACTCACAAATTAACTCGGAGTAAACAGTTTCTTACAGAACTTTTCTCTACATAACAAACACAAACGTTTACGCGTATAATTGGCCGGCGAGCGAATTTTATTCATTCACAGCGCGAAATTAAAGAAATTCTCGACCATGAAAAACACACCTTTTCCATTAAATCAGAGCATAAAAGTACATAGAAGAGCCCTGGTTCTTCTTCTCTTCGTTATTCCCTGCCATCGCTGTGAAAAATCCGCAAGAGAATCTCACCATTTGATCACGCAACGTGAGCCCAAGACACGTGCGTGGATCAGCGCATATATATGACGTCAGGATGGCGCAATTTGTTCTAAAAATAGGAAAAACTGTCACATATCATGGGTCCGCGCGAATCCCAAGACTTACGGTCTCCGTCCCTGATTATGGCTCCTGTTGAAAACAAACTAAAATTGAAATGTCCATGGCATATGACTGCCATAGTATCAAATATTAAATTTTAAGTCAATTGAAGACAAAACGAAATAAAATGTCCATAGAAAAATAAAAGTTAATATGTTCCTGGCCTGTGACTGCCATAGTATGAAATATTAAACAGAATAAAATTAAAATGACTGCCATAGTATCCCAGCAGTCAGCGGTTAGATGTGTTTTCAGTCGCGGCTTTCCCAAGTTCGCCAGGAAGAAGGACTTACAACTAAAGGAAGATTTACAGAAAGACGTCGAAAAACTGTCGAAAAAAATGGAAAAAATCGAATGGCAGCCATCGGCCACCATAGATAAAAAATATCCTGTTTCCGTTGAGGGAGCGTTTGATTGTGACTCTTTAAATGTAGATTTAAAAGGTGCCTATGAAATGCTTTGTTGACAAGCATTATACAAGAGACCAAAGAGACTGCATTATCATTTTCGTATGCCAACTTGCGACAATGGGCTTTTTTACACAGATGAAGGGCTCTGCCCGAAACGTTTGTACTTTTTGTAATGTTCATTGACACTTCAAGGAGTTTTTCATTACCTTTTTACTGTTTTTATAGTGTCACGCATCATCTTTCAATTTTTTCTCTTATCATTTTCTTCCTAATTTTATTGTTCGATTACCCGGGTTCGTAAATTTAAATTATTTTTCTTTTTCCGGCTTCTCGGCCTCACGGTTGTCATTTAAATTTTCTCTTTTTCCTTTGTTCCGTTGGTTTTGAAGCCACGTTTTAAAATCATTCCCTTAAACACTGGGTGAAAGGGCAACGAGCGTGCGATTGCGTTACATCATCAAATAAATAAAACAGTGGAATGATCTACCAGGGATTTATAGCGGATTTCAAATGCAACACACGCTGAGTATTACTAAAGGTTGTAGAAAAGATGAACCAATTTTTATCCTTTAACGAACAGGGAAGTTGTTAAAAGTGTCTCTACGAGCTCTTTAATAGCTTTTGGCGTTTCCGTCTCGAAAATTGGTACGATAATTCAGTTTCGATAAATTCGATAGTTATCGATAAAATCGATACCCCTTATTCAAAAATCAATAATTATCGATTACTCACAACGAAATATTTTATCGATTTTTATCGAATTTCGAAAAAATTAATCAATTTTTATCGATTGTTATCGAATGTTATCGATTGACTACCCCGGGCGTACGATTGTCAATAGACTGAGCTTGCTGGGAATAAAGTTATGTCAAATGGGAAACATTTCTAGCCTAGAGCGAGATAGATGAAATTTATTCATGTCCACACCTAGCCTTCAACCGATTGAAAACAATAGCTTTGTAAATATTTTACGTTTGGGAATCTTGACTTGACAAGAAAAGATCGCGTGACAAGCACGTGATTCAGCGTCGCCAAACATTAGCATATTTTTCAGACAGTTCGCCACTTAAGGCGGCGAAATACGAGATACAAAAACCCTCAACTTGTCGCGCAACATTGTTTCGTTGCATGTTTTCGTTGATGTTTCCCGTTTTTTACCTTGCGTGATCAACTTGACCCGCAACAAAAACATTTGTTGCGGGTTGAAGAAATGCGGCGCGCTGATTGGTTGATTTGGAGGGCACGAGCAAATTTGTTGCGCGACAAGTTGTGAGTTTGATGAAAAACGAGCAACAAAGCCAAAATTTGTTGCTCAAAGTAGGCACGCGCTCTACTTTTCGCAACAACTTTCTTCAACCCGCAACAATTGTTTTTGTTGCGCGACAAGTTGATCACACAAGGTGAAAAACGGGAAACATCGACGAAAACTTGCAACGAAACAATGTTGCGCGACAAGTTGAGGGTTTTTGTATCTGGTATTTCGCCGCCTTTAGTCTTATGAAGGGCCGGAATATCAAAATAGCCTCACATGTAAAACATTCACAGAACCAATTAACGAAAATTCCTTCCCTATTTTACTAACGGTCAGACATAAGCAAAGAGGCTAATGCCGAGAAGGATTTTTTAACCAGTTGCAATGATGTCTGGTGGCTGGAGAGGGGTTATATATTCTTGGGTTGCACGTGACGTCGTCATTTTCTAAATCCAAAACTAAAGAGCCATCAAAGTTATCATCCTCATCAGGCATGAGAGAGGGTAAATTAATATCTGTTTACAACTTTTCAGCTCAAGAACATGCTTCGTCTAAAAACAGGTACATTTTCAGTTTCAGAGTTAGGGCGGTGCGTGACATAAAGCTATGAATGCGTTTGACGAAAAATATATACCTATTTCGGGATTTTGCACCCTTTTAGAAGTTTAAGTATTGCGAAAAGTGTGTATTTAAATGTTTGCCTGATCAGTTCAGATGATCAGTAGCCTAGATAGCCAAGGTAAGTTCCAGATGTTTACGCTATTTTCCGGCCGCCATGTTAGTGTTCCTTGGAGGTATACCAATATGGCGACTCCACAATGGGCTCTCTAAATTTGTGCAAAATATTTCGACAAATATATGAAGATCGGGAAAATGTACAGACCTAAAAATTGGAGATGTGTCATTATTATTTATCTCCTATAACATTTTCATTTCTTGAGTTTATTCACTGAATGGTTTTCGAATTATTTTTTGATTGCGTGGCGTTGCAACCCAAGAATTGACAAATTAGTAAATCGAAAGCGGAACTGTTTTAAACCAACTCCTTGTGATCAAAAGTCCTAAATACACTCGACAATAGCTTAACAAACAGGCTACTACATGACGTAATCATTACCTTTCCTTTCTACACAGAGGTATAGAATTTATTAAGTATCCATATATCGGTTAAAAATCAGAAATAATGATACCAGGACAGACCTTGCTTCGATCATTGCGAGCAAGGCTGCCCTATGCTACGAGATCAAACATAAAGGTGGAGATTAATCAACCACCAACCGGGTGTTTTTATCAGTATAAAATATCGTCTAATGCATAGAAATTATGTAAGTGACACAAACCTGTTATTTTGTCTGTTTTTGATGGAGTACGAGCGCTTGCTTTGCACATCATAAAATCTTGTAAAACACGTGATCCAAGCGGACTTCGTCGTTATGCGATATATGCATGTGTAATAGCTCACTTTGGAAAAGAGTGATAGCCTGGGGACGAGGTCGCGCCGCAAGCGCTTATGGGATTATTTGGGGGGACGCAGGTCAAAGCAAACATGGCGGAATTTGGTGCAGAATGTCATAACGTGGATTGTAGTGGTCACGGCAAGGTTTCAGCAGAGCTACAGATAGCAGTAAGATCGAAGTCATTGTTTTAGACGATCAAAAGTCAAGAGAATTGAGAAGAATTCGAACGGCGTGTTCCGCTGTTTATTTATGCGATGTTGTAAATAAATACACGTGAATGCGGACATGGCAAAATGAGGAACAAATAGTTGAGAAATAGAAGAAACGACATCACACAAGGCTGGGAGTTCTGCAGTCTTTGATATCGCCTTCGAAAGGGAAGGAAGCAAAAAAAGAAGTTATTACAACACGGGGTATTCGTATTTGGTCACCCATCCACATGCGCACCCCATTTGGTAGGGCTTAACTTTCCTGAGCAGACGAGACGTGGTATAGTGACTCTCGACTTGGAAAATGGACCGTCTGTAAACAGTGACAATTTTGATGCTACTGACTTGAGGAGTGGGGTGCATAGGGGTATGCAGATCCGCCGATCCATTTTTGTTTTTTGCCAGATCCGTCGATTCGCCAAAATTTTTGTTCAAATCCGAAACCACAACCACACTCGTAAACAGAAGCATAAAGGTTCAAAGGTAAACTGGTACATGTGAATGTCACTGTTAATTTCACCCAAATGTAAAGAAGGCAATATGCTTGATGACTACAGCACAATACAAATCTAATACATTCCAACGCCTGAGTTTAAAAGATCTTCTTTCGAAGAAAGAAATAATTTGGATGAGCTCATTTAAACATTCAGACAAAGGCTGAAGAAAGTTCAATTTCGTTTAGGACCCAAGATCCGAACATAAGACAGGCACAATCCGGAATCTGAGTCAAAATTTACAGCTGATCCACGATCCACTGTGTTTTCAAAATCCGCCAATCTGCTCAATTTACAGCAAAAATTTACAATCTGTGCGATTTTTAAGGCCAAATGCGTCGATCCCAAAACCTATTCACCCCCTCCCCCCTCCTCCTCCTCCCCCCCACCCCTTCTTGAGGTTTTAATCCGTTGGTTAAGTTTAAGTAAGAAATAGTGTAAAAACGTAACGGTAAGAGAATGCAAGAGGAGATGTAACGCCTTTGAAAACATGCATGAAGTTATCGGTCCGAGAGACCGAGTTATCCTCGTCCGAGAGACCGAGACAATAATAAATAAAAGAATTAAAGTAACGATTCTTAACCCCTGCTTCTTGTCCTATCACCATAGTAAGTAATAATTCTCATTTTCATTCCTCTCATATTTACGCGCTTTTTTCCCAGCCAATATCAGTGATTTTTTTCTCTCTTTGTTACCTTTTCTCATCTTAGAAATCTAGAACAACAAAAAATGTATTCAGAATCACTATACCACAAGGACAGCACCACGTCTGGTCCGCTCAACAAAGTTAAGCCCTGCTGGTCGGGGCTCGGTGACTAAATACGAATACCTCGTGTTGTATTAACTTTTTTTCCCCTTCCCTTCCGAAGGCGATATTAAAGACTGCAGAACTCCCAGCCTTGTGTGGTGTTGTTTCTTCTATTTCTCAACCATTTGTTCCTCATTTCGCCATGTCCGCATTCACGAGTAAAACATCGTATAAATAAACAGCGGAACACGTCGTTCGAACTCTCCTCAATTCTCTTGACTTTTGATCGTCTAAAACAATAACTTCGATCTTACTGCCATCTGTAGCTCTGCTGAAACCTTGCCGTGCCCACTGCAACCCACGCACGCTGTGACATTCCGCACTAAACTCCGCCATGTTTGTTTTGATCTGCGTCCCCACCACCCCAAATAATCCCATAAGCGCTTGCGGCGCGACTTCGTCCCCAGGCTACCACTCTTTTCCAAAGTCAGCTCAGATAGAAAACCATGCGGTGGAAATAGCTTAGAAATTGCGATGTTATCGAAGACAAACTAATAAGACACATCTCCAAGATTTAGGCCTGTGTGTTCCCCCAAACTTCAGAAATTTACAGAGTTCAGTATGAAAACGCCATGTACCTCCGTGGTATAGTTACACCAATATGGCGACCCGGAAATGGTGCCATATGGAGCTTACTTTGGCTATCTAGGCGGTTGATTATCAGATTCAAAATGGAGAACGAAACTACGGGCGCTTACCATTGGACCAAAAAAAGGCCGGGGCGAATTTCCAAAAATTTCCATTGGCAAATGGTAGAGACTATAATTGTCCGCTTGAAATTTTTCAATGTTTTCTAGGTTTAAATCACAAATATAGAAGCAAACAGAACACTGATGAGACCACAACAGCAGAGATCTTGCACAAACCACAGCGGCAGCGAAAACTTCCCAAAACAAGGGGTTTAATGAGTTGTACAATGGTTCTGCGCGCGTTATAAATCTTTGTACATTTCCCAGCCAACCTATGCAAAACAAACAAGTACACCACGGGGGGCATTATTTGTATACGCTTTCTTTACGAATTTAGCTGTACCTACTATTTATTGACATATAAGTAGAAAGGTTCTAAAGTGTTTCTTTTATCAAATGCGCGTCGTCGTCATCCTTGCGTAAGATGTCCAATTCGCTGTGATCGCGGCCAAAAGAACTAGCTTGCGCTGAGTAGAAAATTGGGAATTTGCATAAATTCCGAAAAAGAGGACAACCTCGTGAGATATACCCAAATTTTTTCAAATTTTTTTTCCTGGAAATTTCCGTTCTATTTGACTTTCAATGCAGAATTTCCGGAATTTTCGGTTGAATGGTTCGCTTTTCGGAAATTGAAAAAGTTTGGGATTTCCTGGAACTTTTCCCAGGAAATTTCCGTACCATTTGTCCCTGTTTCGAAAATTTCGAAATTTTGGATCGAATGGTAAGCGCTCACTGATAACCAAGTGATCTGACCGTAAATAATTAACCAATCATCTTCAAGGAAAAACTATTTTTAAAGCCGCACAGAATTATTTGCGCGCCCAGTTGAGCTTGTATTGACCTTCGACACGTCGATCGCGCTGTGATGATAAACATCGCATTTTTGAGTCGGAACTCCTTTTTTTTTCTCATAGTGCTTTGGTAGTGAGTGGAGTTATAACTTTATACCGAGTATTCTTAAAGATGTTTAAACTTAGAAAAGCTCAGTACAGGGTTATCTAGACCACCAAAGTTGGTTGATTGTAGTTGGCTTGTGGGCCTTCTACATGTTTTTTCCCGTAAGAGGTGTGTTTGCAGGCCAAATCCAAAAACTTCCAAGGTCTTGTTTTCAATTTTAACAGGGATAAATTACTGCTTTGGGCTTGAAAATAGAAAAGAAAAATCGTTTAGGTGGCCTTAGAATGGATGATCAATGAGTACAGAGTCCTCAGAACTTTCTAATGCAGAAGGCTTTCTTCCTACAACTGCAGCCGAAACATGAAAATCAGGGGTGCGTATAACATTCAAGTAAGTTTTGACGACAGTCACAGATTTAAAGCAGCTTTTCGACTTAATAAACAAAAATGATAATGTACATTATTACTTCGAAGTTGAATTGAAGTTTTGGAACGATTGGTAAAGCCACGGGCGTTAAAATGACTACAAAATTGGTCGGCAAAAACTCAAACTTTTGCGTTAGCGTAAAGAATAATTTGAACATATGATCATGGAGGGGAGTAGTACACGACTTGCAAAACTCCAGAAGATGAATTCATCAGATGGGTTCACGGTGGTATGACGGGTACACGCCCAATCCGAAAGAAAGCCTATACTCTGATCAAAGTCATTTGCTAGGAAGACGTAAGAAAGGTAGGCCGAAGGAGACATGGCGAAGAACGGTAGGGAGAGAACGAGGTGAACTTGGGTTCAAAGGTTGGACAGCAGCCGGTAGTTGTGCGAAAGACGGAGAAGCTTGGAGAGAGAGAACACAAGGCCCTATTTCCCTCAGAGGGAAAAGGCAAGGCAGACTGTCCTCTATTTCATTGGCTAATGATAGGTTAATGGACGTCACTCACCTTGCGTTGACTTGGGTTTGGTGGCCAAACGGTGAAAAAATTGCTTTGATTTGCATGCAAATTCGATCTCGACTAAAGTGAGCGCAAGTCAACGCAAGTCAACGCAAGTCAACGCAAGTCAACGCCAGTGTGCCCAAGACCTGGCCAAACGGAGTCGCAAGTAGAACCAAGTTTTCAACTTGCGTCTACTTGCGACTCCGTTTGGCCAGGGTTTTAGCATTGTCTTTATTTTTGTTAGCTGCGAAGAAAAAGGCTGTTATGGTGTCGTTTCGGAAGGGCAGTTCAGTTTCGCATACGGGTGCAACCGCTGTATACAAGGGAGGTGCAAGTCTGTCTGGAGTCAATCTATGCCTGGGAACATCATCTGCTAAGAGTTGTACACCAGGACAGAACAACATAGGGTTGCGCAGAAGGTTTTGGAGATATAATTAAAAACTTTTTGTGATATTTGGAAGATTTTTTTGAGAATTTCTGCCAAAAGATATTTATGCGATCTTACCTGATATTTGTGAAAAAGGCCTATTTCCCCGCCATTTATTATTTTTTTTTTCATTTATACGTCTTTGCTTTAGTCTTTACTTGTATAGAAAGCCCAAACAAAGATGGAAATATGCTGACTGTTTTAAATTTCGGTTATTCCCTGATTGCATTTTTGATGAAAATTGGGACTGCAGTCCTCTAGGGTCGTTCAGATAACAGTCTAAAAAGTGGAGCCCTGAGCCTTAAAGGAGATGCTATGGAGTGGCCCCCCCCCATCCCCCCTCCCCCCTCCCTTTTTTACTTGGAGCCCTGGAGCCCGGCCATTTTTAGGTCCGGAGCTCTGGACCCCTGAACCCCTTTGCGGCCCGTTGCAAAATAGATAAAATTCCCCCACATTAACAGAACACTCAATGTTCCTTTTCAAAAATATACCCTACTAAATTTTGTTTTGGACATTCTGGCAGTTTTTCTCAATAAAAGAAATCAGCGTTCTCTTTTGAGATATCAAAAGTAAATAAGCGCCCTGGGCGCTACTTCGAATCTACTGATGTGTTGAACAATGAATTCTCAGCGGATATGCTGCAGAAAAATAATTACATAAAATTCGAAAAATGCATGTTTAATGATAATTTTGGTAAGAAATGGCGTGATGTTACGGCTATTCAGAATCTATTTACCGTATCACGGCCTCTATATATTTACCTCCTCAAAATCTGCAGTCATTTAGCTTTCAAATGGCGTATTTACTTAGACACCTCAGTTGGAGATATAATGGAGAAAAAAGGTACTTACACCAGATGTCGGTTAACGTTAGTCTTGTCAGTTGAAAGGTAGAGCAGTGAAACAAGGTGTGATAGTTTCGTTGTTTTACGTATCGTGGCTTCTAAATCATAATTACGTACTGCCGAATAAACATTCCGTCACCTAGATTTCAAATAGGGTATTTCAAACAGGAATACGTTAAGGTGTAGTGGAAAAAAAAATATTTTCATGAGTTGGTTAGCACTCCGGGAGGAGCTCCCGAACATTTGATTGACGGTAGCGAAAAACGCATTTGTCGGTTGCCCCCTCGAAATTTAGGGTCCGCATGTTATTGAAAAGCGCAGGAACTTAGAAATCCGTGAATTTAGCAACAGTGAATTTATTATGACTGACTTGTCTTGTTCCGGCACGTTGCCGCCTAATAGGCCGAAAATACGGCACGAATTAAAAGTTACATTGTAAAGACTAACAAAGCCCTCAAAATAGCATAGCTTAGACAAATCTGCTTCCTATTTATATTCATGAGTCTTACACAGTTATAATGGGTGTGCAGCTCGAACTGGGAGCCTGAGTGTTTAATGCCGTCCGAGTATAATTACAAAGCTCAAATAAGACATTAATTAAAATAACACATGTAAGTAAATACCACTCAGGCTATAAAGCTTGTGCAACCGCCTGATACGAAAACCCAAAAACCCAGTGGGAAAAATGGGAACGTATTCCCCAACCAAATGCAGGCGCACTAATCTCTGGGGGCTAGAGGTGAAGTAGGATTGCCAGACATAAAAGAAGATATGAACTTTAAATTAAAATTTGAAAGTTCGAGAGCTGAGATGAATACATTACAGCCTGTCAAACCTTATATATGATTACAACAATAGAATAAATTAATGCCATAGCGGCACGCAAGCATTTCATGCCAACAGGAAAATATTTACATTCTTTGTCACTGTCACTTACAGTTTAGCTCCGCCGAATGTAAATACATTTCCTATTTATATTCATGAGTCTTACACAGTTATAATGGGTGTGCAGCTCGAACTGGGAGCTGCTGAGAATACAAAGAACGGGACAAAACTAAAGGCCTAAAGAAATAGAAACAGCTAAACGGCTCTCTAAGGAGTCTTCGACGTACCCATCTTTGGCGTTCTCCGAACGCCATCTACCGTGTCGCTTGAACATTCTATCTGAGATTCCAAAATTGGCGGCGGAAGAGGCACCGCCGCTCCTGAAGCTATGCCAGGAATAAGACTTAGGATCTAATCCTACGTCTCCTAACTTCTGTAAAAGAACTTCTCTACATCTAGTGTACGACAGTTTAGAAGCTGAGTGGATAGACTGACTCCCGGACTTAGTTTGAATACTACCAAAAAGAAAGCCATCACCGCCGTTCGCAGATGTGGGCAAAGAGAGCTTTGCCTGAGACAAATACTTTAGAAGATTAGCCCACGGACAAAGGTCGGTACCAGTCTTAACAATTGGAACAACGGCGCCTTCACGATATTGATCGGTCTTACTACATTCAATGAAAAGCTCAAAATATGTGGTATGGGAAACTACGTCTTTGAGCTTAAGGCTAGAGAGCTCATCAAATCTCAGGAATCCTGCAAAGGCAAGGAGGGCCATAGCCATGAACCTCGTGTCCACCAATGACCCATCAAGGCTTTGGAACAACTTGAACAAAATCTCCCTTGTCATAGGCAATTTTTTGGACGTTTGGTGGGACAGCCTCCGCCTGGCCGACTCCAAGACCTTCTGTGGGAGTGTATGACTAGTGGGAGACTGCAAACCGGCAACATCGTGCGCCCAACGGATGCTGTACAAGGCTGACTGAACCGGGGATGAAGAAGTGGAAGCTTGAAGGACACTAAGCAAATACAAGGCAACATAGGTGGGAGCAGCCGGTGGCACAGTAATCTCGGGAAACTTGGAGGCCCACGAGCGCCATCTCTTAAAGCCGTTGAGATAGGTGAGCGTGGTATTATCAGCTCTAGCACCAAGGACAACATCAGGTAACTTGTCAACCAAACGGCGTAGGTAAGGGTCCTGTACATGGGTGAGGTCGGTCCACATAGGGCTGGAGAAGACGTCTGGAAAGAACAAAAGGGAGAGAGGATATATGCCATACAAAGAAAACCGAGAAGACATAAAATGATGAAATACATGGATAGGGAGAAAGAAAAAATGGGGATCAGCCCCCATTACAAACAATGGTAGTCACCGAGACTACACCCATACGCGGCCACCGAGGCACACGTGACCTCACGCGAGGAACACCTAAGCCTCTAAACAGAGGATATTGCCAACGAGGCACAAAAGCAGTGAAAGGTAAATACCACTAAATGGGAACATGAAGGGAAAAACGTTTAATACATAATAAAACCACGTAATAATAGGAATATACAATGTCATAAGATAAATACCATGACTAACGACCCGAGAGACGGACGGCTAGAACGCGCGATTTGAACTTTGGCCCATCAAATATAGAATCGGTGGAACCCATGACAAAAACTCCAGAAACATCTGAAAAGATAATTGTGCAAATAACAAAAGAAGAGTACAGGGACTGAGGACCGAAAAGCATGGGCCAAAACGGAGACGAAACCCACTCGGGAACGATCAAGGTTCCCTCAGCTTCGCACTCTGCAAGATGCCTTATTACTCGGGGAACAAGGAACACCGGGGGTACTAACCAATTATTCTCCCCTGCCCAGTCATGACAAAAAGCATCCACGCCCTCTGCGTCCGGATTCCAATAACGGGAATAGAACCTGGTTAACTTACGGTTATTGAAATTGGCAAAGCAGTCCACAGTATGGGGACCCCAAATGTGATCAATGTAATTAAAAAACTCAAGGGACACGCCCCAATCGTCAAAATCAATAATCCTACTGATTGCATCCGCGTGATCATTGAAGGATCTGGGAATCCAATCTACTTGCAGATCGATGCTATTCCTGATGACTATTTTAAAGATAGACAAGGCAAGCTGCTGAAGATCACTCTTCATACTACCACTGCGAATGATAGAAGGAATATTACGATTATCAGTAAACCACTGCACTGCGCAACCAGTTAATGTTTTAGAAAAACTAGAAAGACAAACATGGACCGCCTGAAGCTCGCGCCAGGTAGAGCTGCGGCGCGCTTCGTCAGGGGACCAAGGGAGGTGACAAATGACACCATCGCGCCCCTTAATGACTCCCCCGGCACCAACGTCACTCGCATCAGAATAAACAATAGTACGTGTCCCGGAAAATTGCCGGCCAATTGGCCTACCATTCAAACATCGTACATTATCTTTCCAAAAGACAAGTTCCTCCTTAACAGAGGGGGGCAAAAGGATTTGGAATCCCAGCTGGACTGGAGGACAATAGACATATGCAAAAATTTTGTCATGAGGGTGGAAGCGTTACCAACAGCAAGGTTAAAAGAATTGATTCTGCCAGCAAGGGCTGAAAGGTCCCTAGCCGAAGAACAATTGGCTTCCAAAATAGAATTAATATCGGATAATACACGCTTGATTTTCTTCCCTGGGATGAAAAGCAAACCCTGGAAGAGATCGATGGTGAAACCCAACCAATCAATAACCAGGGTAGGGACCCAAATAGATTTTTCCGAATTAGGAACAAATCCAGAGCGCACCAGGTCTGACTTGACCTTAGTGCTATGATCTAAGGCAACTTGATACGAAGGAGCTTCCCCCAAACCGTCATCGAGGTAAACTACGACATGGATGCCTTGCTGCCTCCAATAGGCGACAAGAGGCCTGAAAAGCTTAGTGAAAATATAAGGGGCTGAGGAAAGCCCAAATGGAAGGACCCGGAAACAAAAGTATCTAGTCTTACCCTTGTAAAACCAGGAAAACCCCAGGAAAGACTGGTGAGGAGGAAAAATAAGCACATGATGATACCCACTCCGAATGTCAAACGAAAACATAAAATGACCTTTTTCCAAATAATTTAGAGCGACCCTAAGGTCCTCAAACTTAACGCTTTTCTTCCATAAATGCTTATTAATTAATCTGAGATCCAAAATCAAACGCTTCTTCCCTGAGGACTGGATCGAAACGGACAAGGGATTAACATTGCGAGGAATAACGTCCGTTTCAAAAACCCGATAAGTAAGCAGCAATTCAGATATAGCCTCATCAACAAAGCTCCGATGAGCTAGGGCTGACTTGTTGTTCCGAGAAAAACTAGGAGGAGGCGTAGAATAAAAAGGAATACGATACCCTTCATCAATGACATCTAAGATAAACTGACTAGAGCCAATAGAACGCCAAAACTGTATATGGTTCTTCAAACTACATGGCACAACAATATTAGAAGTAACACCCTGTTCATATTCGTAAGAATCTGAATTACAATGTTCGGGAAAATAGTCTGATAACTTATCTCTGTTCTGTAGGGATTGCGAGGGCTCACAGATCATCACACACGCTTGTTAGGCTGACTTGCTGAAGGTTGGAAATTCAGGACGGGGCACTGACTTCGAAAGTGACCAAACTTTCCACACGCGAAACAGGATCCCCCACGCAAGCCAGGAGATGCTTTGGGCCAGCTTCCCGAGTACGGATTCTGGAACGCTGTAGGAAATACCGAGGGTTGCAGAAGAGGAACAGGAGAACTAGCACGCACAGTGCTGGAGAACAGTGGATATGACAATCCTTGGGCGAAATTAGGTCTCTTCTTTTGAGATTGAGCACGCCTTCGTTTCTGAGAAGCTCTTGCTTCGGCCTGCCTTATTCTTTTGTCGTCATCGCTATCTTCGGCCAGATCCCTGCGTTGATACTCATTAACTACTTCCCAACCGTCTTCAGCAGAATCGGCAATAAGAATGAGCTTATTCCTGTGAGCAAGCTTCTTCTCACCTTCTCTTAATTCCTCGAGGGCTTTTTCAGCCTGAGGCGGAGTAGCCGCAAGAAACGAAGAAGCCGACTGAACGTGATCAAGGACTTGTGAGTTGACTTCAAACTGCTTTTCGTTCCCTTTCTTCTTAAATTTAGGTGTCGATGAAGCTGTTGACCTTAATTTCTTGATCGCCAAAGTGTTTTCTTCGACTAAGTCCCTCTTTAGCGAAGAAAAGCCAGAACGTAACTCTTCTTTGAGATCGGACAAGCATTTGGCAAGGTCGGATTCGTTTTCGGACGGCATTGCAACGACTAAAATTTGAAAGTTCGAGAGCTGAGATGAATACATTACAGCCTGTCAAACCTTATATATGATTACAACAATAGAATAAATTAATGCCATAGCGGCACGCAAGCATTTCATGCCAACAGGAAAATATTTACATTCTTTGTCACTGTCACTTACAGTTTAGCTCCGCCGAATGTAAATACATTTTCCTTCAGCGACAAAATAACGAGTATAGGTAATCAGACGGTTACGAGTTCAATTTGGAATTAATTTGTACGAGTGCATGAGTTTTTTTAAAAAAAGCTGAAATTTTACGAGTCACTTCGGTGAGTGCAATTTTCGCGTTTTGAAAAAAAAAAATTCCCCATTTTTTAACAGCCAATCGTAATGCAGAATTACGATGTGTTATTTGCACTAGTGCTACACTTTTTGCACTGGTGGCACACTTGAACTGCACTGCTCTCAGCCAATCAGCTCATTCATTACAATCTACTTATTCAAGTGTTAACGCATGTTGCACGCTGCACAAAAACATGCATCGCATTTGTGGAGCCCTGGTGAATAGAAGGGGGAGGAATGATTTATTCCCTTCGTCTTCAGCAGTATTGTTAGTTACGTAAACGTCGATGTGTTCAATGAATTTTTTTTTAAACTCTGCCGCAAAATTTGGGCGGATCACGACCAGTGCATACAGTGGTGCAAGGAACACAACCTGCTGGCGTCGTCAATAAAGTGTCCGCGAGAACATTGAAGTAATACATGGCCTTGGACACGACGAGCCTCATCGCGAGATGGGTACGAATGGTGATGTTCGAGAAGAAACTGCAATGGCATGGCATCAACGCGCATTTAAAAACATGGTGGGGAGTCAAACAAAGTTTGCCTCGTACAGGAACATTTAAAGATCTCTTCAAAACTATCTACTGGAATGGTTGTGGCGTCAGCACTATGGAGACGATCCTTTTGGAGACATTATCGACTTGTATGAAATACGCATAGATGCGTATTTTGTTCCTCGCACCACTGTTTGCATAATCTGATCGCCACTTCATGAAGGAAAGATACATAATACACAGCTTCAACGTATGGGACTAAATTTGAGGAAGGTAATCAAGGGGCTAAAACGCGGAATGACACGATGAAGGTAAGCGATAATTTTATTTCACTTAAAAAATTAGTAAAATAGTCGCTGGCCCGATCAACAGTTTAGAGGTAACAACAAGCAGCCTTTGCTTACGCCTAAAACACTATTTTCTAAGCATTTTTGAACTAGCGCAAAGGTCGAAATCGCTATTATTGCGAGCAGTTTTAAGCCTGTGCTAAGTTTAAAAATACGGTAAGCGCGTCCAGGATTCTGTTATTACGTTTCCGTTTTGCGTACTCGAAAGATTTTATCAAGTCTCCAAGAAATCGCCTTGGTTTTTCAATATTTTTGACGGAAAATTGGGAAGAAAAATTAAGTCTATAAGTATGCGACACTTAAAAAAAAATTGGCAAAATTTAAAGTTATTCAAAGCGAATATATCTCAAAGGAGCGCTATTGTTTCCGCTATTGTTTAATTAAACAAAGAACTAAATGTATGGGGTTAAACGGAAATCTTGCAAAAATGAACGATGAAATCCAGCGTTTTGGAATAGTCATAACTACATTGGGGGATCATGCAAATTAGAGCATTTAAGGCAAATTGGCGCGAAGCATCAACATACAAGTGTGCGAAGATTATGAAAATATTCTCGCACGAATAAAGTCCGATTGCACACTGAGATTTGGCTTTAATGTTCCTATAGTGTAATTGGTTTCTGCATTCAATCACTTCGAAACGGTTTAGCAGGTCCTCAGGAATCGTTTCGTGCCCGTTCTAAACCGTGCGATGGGGGTTATGTACGTAGGCTAAACACGCGTATATTTACCTAATCGTTAACGCTTTCATGGGCAGAACTATTGCCAAAATTCACAGATTTTGACACTGTTGCGCATTTTCATCATATCTCACCAACTATAATTCCCAGAGACTTTTCAAACATGGTTGACAAGTCAATGCCCTTTATTTTGATTGACAGATGACATAATGTTTGCATAAATTACTGACTAGTGGCATAAAATGTGACAAAATTTAGAAAATATTACATAACCACGCTGACAAAATGTCTATAATATCATTTTAAACTATCTTCAAACATGAACAGTTTAACAAATAGATCTCCTTGCCGTGTGTCTGTTCAGTAATAGATCACAGATGACGTCAAAATGTGGTAAGAACAAAAAAAGTGGCATACGAGGCGTAGCCGAGTATGTCACTGACGTTTTCACTACATTTTGACGTATTCTGTGATCTGTTACGGTATTAGACGCACGGCAACATGGAATCTATTTGTTTTATATAATAACGAAAAGCCTTTTTTGTTTCAAATTATTTCAACATAACGCGAAAGTCGGCCTTTTGTCCCACCTTTGCACGAAAAAAAGCCATTTGACGTGATCTATGATCTTTACAAAATAAAGCAATTTCATTGGTTGCTATGCGTAGCAGAGAATTGTGAATGGTAGTGAAAAATCACGCCACTGTCAAATCTGACTCGAGCGTCGCTCCTCGTTGAATGAAAACTTACAGCAAAAGCAGAATTGAACTGCGAAATCTACAAATCTTGAAGAAAATGCAGAAAAAATCAAGTCAGTTTTTGTCATCGGAGCAGCCCTGTGAGCCGAAAAGCTCGGACGTTGCCTTGAAAATTACAGGAGTTGGAAAAATACCCTCGGAAAACTTGAGGTTGCGGTTAACTAAGAGGCCATTTTGAATGAAAGGAGTGTAAATGACGGTGGAGATTTAGTTGTCTTCTGTGGTTAGTGATTCTCAAATCGGCTTGATATAGTGTCGGAGACACATTTTAGCTGCAATACCATTGACCGTGAGCGGTGGTTAGTTACATTTAGCTTGCTGCTGTGCCCTGAAACGGAGAGGAACATTCGCATCGGAAAGCAAGGTTATGTATTTATTATATATAATTTTATTTTACCGATTTTAAGAAGTGATGCTTTGATGTTTCATTCCTGACATCAATCACTGTGTCAACAGTTGTTTTGACACTGGGAAAAGGTGATTTTTAAATAAATTAATCTCAGAAACGTTTAGTTTATTGGGTTTGTTAAATTTGAGATAAAGCAATGGTTCCCGGCTTACCAAGACCAAGTTTGTGCGTGGGTTAGTCTCGCTCGACATATATATGTATATGTGACTGTGAGATCAAGTCTCTTTGCAAGTTGAGCAGGTAAACCTCAGCTAGTAGCATGGGTGCAATAATCTCGGCAGAAAGGTTGAACATTTTTGCATAGGAAAATGTGAAACTTTAAAAAGTAAAACAGATAAAAAAGGGTGCGCAAGTCGATCATTATTTCCATATCTTTTTTTTTTTAACTGAGCATGAATGGAAAAGCTGGGAAATAAAATACAAATTTTTCCTCTCTTTGATTTTATTTAGATTTCCCCACCCGCCCCTTCCACAAAGTAATATCCAACAAAGCACTTACAAAGGTTATCGTAGTACTTTTATAGCTTACAAAATTCTCGAGATAGTCCAATTCCTTTTCTATTCTACATATTTATCGCTCATTTCTTAAACAATGCAATTTTAAATTAGTTTAATTTGAGTGGCTACTTTGTGATCAGTAACAATGATCACAGTCACATGATCATAGTGATGACACGGAAGAGTCCTGGGCAATGTTTTAAGGGCACACATAGTCACAGCAAGATGGTTGTAGGTAAGCGTTACAGTCCCAGTAACGACTATAAGACCGTGGTGGACATTTAACCTGGAGCGGAAAACTGCACCGAATAGCCCAGTTGTGTGTCGGACAACTGTAGCGGACGAAATAAAATGGGTTTCCAGTAATGCAGAAGTTAAAACTTGACACTGCAAGAAAAAAAGAGAAATCCTTATTTGTAGGAGGCTCCGTGGGTAACAGAGGAAATATCTTTAAAATAAACTATTACTGGGCACAAAGAAAAAATGTTGATCAATGTATCCGTTTACAGATCTCAGGGCATTTCCCACATGTCCCAAGGATTCCCTCTGTAATAATAACGGGACCTGTGCTGCATTGACTGAGCTTGTTTACTGGGTAACAAAACTAAATCTCACACCGATGTTTGGAGTAAAAAGGCTTAGCTAGGGGTATCCCGCAGCCGCATTGTAATTAATATAAAATATTTCAATCCCTTTGAAATATTATTGACTACTAAAGGTGAGGGCTCCCAAAACGCATCGCCGAATCAATCAATGCAATCCTCATTAAGGTGACTCAAAACAGTTTCCAGCACTTAGATTTTAATGGGTCGTCATAATTACTGTTATCACTTGATACTACGATCATGGTATCAAAATACTGCCCTTTCATTGGTGATCACGTTGCTACCATAGCAACAGTATGACCTGCTAAAAACACCCTTAAGTACAGCTTTATGGGTTTATGATTCAAAAACAGCGCGGTGAATTTTTTTTTATATATTATCGACATTTGATAGGCATGATAAGGCGCAATTTTTGGCAAAGTTTCATAACATTGTGTAGGTGGGGTTCAGAACCACGTACCTTCAATTTTCGAAAACGATCCATCAAAATCTAAGTGCTGGAAATTGTTTTGAGCCACCTTAAGTTAGAGGGAAAATGGGAGGAGTTGGGAATTCGAAAGAGGGTTTAGAGGGGATAACGCATTTACATTACAGCTATCCCCAACACACGTGGCACTCTTTGTTACATGCCATCTACAGTAATTACAAAATTAAAAAATAACCCAAGTTGGAAAAACATTAAAGTTATTTTTGCGAAATATTCCATATAGAAAAGAAAACCCAACCATTTAATGAACCTCCTAACTGAGAGCTAGCCAACAGTGAAATACTTTAATTAACCGTTGCTTTAGTATAGTCAAACCTGGCGTTCATCACGAAACAACTACTCAAGATATTCAAGGCATTTAAAGAACTACGGGTAGTTACTGGGTTTGGTATTTTTAAGGTGTCTAAAAAAAATATGCAATATCGCAGTATGCTACATTTCTGGTCTAGTAGAGACAGTTCCGAATATTTCACATCCAAAAGTTCCCAAAGAACACCCAAAGTAAACCCCCCCCCCCCCCCCCCCCCCCCAAAAAAAAAAGAAATAAATAAAAAAATTGAGGAAAACAACATGAACAAAAAATAAAACAAAACTCAAGATCTTTTTTCAGGCATCATGCACATAGTGTAAAACATTTGGTCTTAGAACATCTTGGCTAAATTAAAAATACAACACAGAAATGTGCAAATAGACCTAGTCAACGCATTTCAGTGTGTTATTTAATTAGGCCTTCTTTTAGTATTAACACGAAGGACAACGAAAATATTTGCATTTAGTAAATTCTCAGCTCCGACTATTCCATTTCTAGCTTTTTGATTGGCTAAAAAACTCCGACTATGAGCCAATGGTCGAAGTTTTACGTCATATAGAAAATAGTGCGCCAAGTTTAAAAGTTTTCGCTTCTTAAAATTGTGGAAATAAAAATCGGCGGCAAAACCCGGTTTGAGAATTTACTTAAACAATTATTCCATTCGCCCTTGTTGGATATGAAGTGATTATAACCAACTCACGCTACGCGCTCGTTGGTTATTTTATCACTTCATATCCAACGCGGGCTCATGGAATAATTGTTATATATCATATATCCTCTGTCTACTGTAGCTACAGAGTATATCTCTTTTTGTCAAGATGTAGCCTATTTTTGGTATTTTTTAATAAATTTACTTTATTATCTATGGGTATGCTTTGCTTGTTTGGTCGAAGTTGACTTTGAATTGATTTCCATCTACTGATCTAAATTCATATGTGTGAAGAATGCCAAATCTAGAGAATCATCATTTCGGGTATATTACGAGAAAAAAAGTTTAAAATTTGTTACTTGTTTTGGGACTTTCAAGCATATTATGGGGTTAGGTAGAGGTTCTGGATGGCATATCTATGGCTGTCCAAGATAAAAATGATCTTAACGAACAAAGAGGTTGTGGGAAAGACCCCTCCAACAACAAAAATAACAATGTCCTACAAAATCAGAGCTTCTACCAGAAAACAATGGTTGAAATCGCGTTTCTGCCATTAGGAGTTTTTCGGAGAACATCTCTTTTTTTTTCGAGTAATCACTTGGTTGTTATATAGGGGTATCGAATGGTCTTTGGGAGCATTTGCGAGCATGCGAGCAGTGCGTCTATTTTTTGAGAGCACAAGCAGTGATCAATTTTCTCATGCGAGCAGCGAGCACTTTTGAAATTACAAACGGTGAGCAGCGAGCACTTCGTAAATTTTCCGCCAGCTGGAATCTCTCTTTATTAAAACGTTGTTTTAATAAAGCTAGGCAACATGATAAGGCCTTATCGCAGTTCAACCATTCCCAGTAACTTACAGCCAATTATGTCTTGTTTAGTATGCCGTTTGCTGCCAAATGTCTTCACTTAGCTTCACGAGAGTCAGTGGGTGGACGCTAAACGGGATATGAAGGTTTCTAAGGCCCTGTTTACAAGCAAGTAGGCTCCCTCTCAAAAGGGTTATAGATAACACGCCTTTACAAGCGAAATGTTTCAGGTAGGGTTACCCAGCTACCTGGGACTGAACTGAGGCAGGTCCGTTTCAATAAACGGCAACAAAACGAGGTAGCTTTTTTCCAGAAACATTCATGGCGCGCACATTTTTCCCCAATGTTTCCTAGTTTGTAGGGGAAACATTGTTTCCAGTGTCAGTTTTTGTTTTCAAGATGCAAATTATGCTTACGCTACACGACAGGGAATTCTAACGAAAATGGTAAAATGGGAGCATGCGAACAAAAATTTTGCGACCACGAGCAAGCGAGCACTCATCTAATTTTTGCGAGCAGTTCGAGCAAAGACCAAATTTTGCGAGCACTTTCAAATTGGATGGGACTATTCGATACCCTTTGCCTTGCACTTTATAGTAATATCTCATTAGACAAATTTCTGTCTTACATGCAACAAAATAAACTAACTAAATATACCTGTGACTGTGTAGGAAGGCCAACAGCAACAAGCCGTGATGCAGGTCATAAACAGAAGCAATGACACAGCCTTGCGATCCTAGAAAAAAAAATACATATGTTCACTGAGAATCGAATACGAAAGGGAACATCAAAACACTTGGGATATCAATGCTGCACTTTCACTCACCATTTCTGAGCGAGTCCTGTAGCCGGGTAGGAGAAGTTTCCTCAAGCGTTCTGCAGAGTTGTGAGGATTTCAACACAATTATCCCGTTAGCTAGCTTGTGTAAAGGAACGCTGTGTCTTGTGGCAATGGACGGTGATTCGTTTATTTATCCATTTAGTGGATTTCCGGGATCGCTGAAAAGGAACTGCCGAAGACCACGTGGTAACGTACATGTTGTTTCTGGTGTGCTACTTCGAGGTCAAAGATGACCAGAGTAATTAGAGTGATTATATTACTAAGTTATGGCTGATACTCGATAATTCTTCCTTGATTGTTAAAATTCTTTCTTTTCCTTGTAAGAGGTTTCAAAAATCAGAGCCAGAAATTTTTGTGTGATTCATCGTTTCACATGTATTTCGATCACCTTGGTAATTGATGTTTTAGATAGGAAGTGAGATGGGTTAGACAGAACCTGAAATAAATTTTCTTTATGGCCTTTTTGAGATCTTGGAGCCCGTGCCGTTGAACAGTTTTTCCACTTTGTTTCAATTGAAAGCGAATCCTAACTAAACTTTAGTATCAAGTCTATCAAGAATCGTGATGTGCATTGTTTTAGCCCATAAAACGGGAATAAATAATGCGAATTTAAAGAGATTAGGCCAAGTACAACCATGAGCGCTTTAAGAATTAATCTATTGGTCAAGGAATGTAACATGTTGATTATAGCTGGCAAGATGGCGCGTTTTGATCGCGTCAAACACGTGTCTGTGCGTAGTGCTTCCTCATTTCATTAACCTGGCTTACATTCTGAAAGATAAGCCACATCTGTCTCAGTGGGAAGCTGAAAAACACTGTTCTTTATTATATAAACACAAATGTCATTTTGAAATACCACGCGAGCTTTCCCGCGAAAACATGGTATCTCCACACGTGAAAATATCCTGCTTTCTATGCAAGTGAAAAGAGTACCCTGGTGACATAATATGTTGCGCCTTTTACAGCAGAGTGATCGAAATATTTTAGTATTCCATTGATGCTTATGTAATAAAAAAGACAAACAGAGCCTCTTGAATTTCTTTCTCGTGTTGATGCTAAAATGGAAAAAGGAATTTCTCCGCGCGCGCGTGCAATATACTCTATTTATGTAACAATAAGACTTTTACAGTCGGTCCCGTCCGGTATCACACCGATTTGGCTTCAAGTTTGCATGTAGTCTTAATTGATAGCCTCATAATTTACTACGAAATGGATGTTCAAAGTTTTACGAACTTGGAATATATATTAATTTCGTAATAATAAGCATCGGTATTTCGTTTCGAAGGAGAACCAATGTGGCCGGATCAAAGAACTGTTTGTCTGTAGGTTTCCCTAACAAAACAGAAATGTCAACTTGCACTTGTCAGTAGTTGCTTGTTGTAGGTCATAAAGTTCAAAATATTTATACTTTCTTGGCTGGCTTGATGATATCCATATACATCACATCCCTAATACGAGGTCATGTCCTCGGCGCGTATATGATATGGAAAGGACTATTACATTTACATTACATTCTCAGCAAGCAAAAAGACAGAAGTTCAACAAGTATCCAAAATAACTGCACAGAAAGTCTTGACTAGATATAAAATACTGAGACATCATGTTAAATAGATATAAATTTTTATAGCACCAAATCCGTCAAACGCAAGCCAAGAACAACTGTATTGTTTTCACGGTAAGCAAGAAAAGCATGAAGCCATGCTTACATGACTAGATTTCTATTAGTACAGCAAACGAATAGCCATAAGGGAGAACAACGCCAGTAAATTGAGCTCAAGCAAGCTCAAAAAATTTGGAAAATTCTACGGCATTTGGCATGTTTCTATGTAGCACCGTAGAGCATCTACTCATGAAGAAAGCTGCTCATAGGTGCCACAGAAAATTGTCAAGAAGTAAAATGTGTATTATTTTGTGAGTGGCTCAAACTAGGGGGATCATGTCGTTTCCTATGTAGCCAGGTTCCCGACACAAAAATGCTTCACCAAGCAAACGGAAATAAAAGCAATCTTCGATGTAAAGTTGAATTGACATCAAGCGAAAACTTTGCGCGGTCAATGTTTAGAACAAGAGGCTCACACTTCTTTTCCCTGTTCATTTGATATGTTTTATTTCCATTAGCTTAAAGCAGGAGATGTAATGCATGATAATCCATGAAATGTTTCCTTGCAAGTCACGACCCGTGTTAACTACTCTAACAATCCCCTGGGATGTGCTCACAAAGAGCACGTGCAATTGTCTTTTTTTTTTAATTAAATCAACTCGCTTCTCTGCCAAAAAATCCTTAGTAGACAAAACGGACGAAGAAAAAAATGGCCCAATATGTGCTCCTTATTCAATAAAGCTCCGTTTACAACGCATAACCTCAAAGGACCGTGCAAGTCAGTTAGGCTAACGTGCAGTTTCGCCAGTGTTACTGGTGCTTGACTAGTCGGCTTCATAGCTCAAATTTTCAAAAAACAAAAAAAATAAGTCGTGTAGATAATTTTTCCTAGTGAAACGTAGAGGTTTTATTTGTAGAACTAAACTCGTTTGCAATCGTACCTGACCAAGGGAAATGTCCATCCTTTTCATGGCTCGCTTGGTGGTAATTGATATGCCTGCTTCAATTACCGAAGTCTGCAACATAAACAACAGCGGACACTTTCTCTGCTTTAGCTTCCTTATTTCCTTATGTTTGTTTCAGGAAAGGATCACTTTCACTTCCTTCAGCAGTACAACTACAAAAGAGAACACAGATATCAAATAACCTGTCAATCATTATTTCAGGGCTGTCCTGTATGTTTCCTTGAAGGACCTATAAAATGAAAAGTCACTCGGAAAATTTCATAATTTCGCAAGCGCTGAAGTTTAAAGCAGTGCCGTTGTCCATTCGTCCGCTCACTATCTGCTTAGTCACCCGACGACAGCGACCGCTAGAGTCTCACCATGAAGGTAAACCGTGTTATTTTACGTTTCTTGCAGAGGGTAATTAATGTTCCATTGTAGTTACTTTTCTGGTTTCCCTTTCTAGATCTTCGCAATTGCAGTTCTCAGCCTGGCGTATTTATGTCTTCTGCCCTTCACATATGGAGAGGTTAGTTTTGCATATACTTTGTGAATATACACGTAGGCTGCTTTGTTCTCTGCTGAAAAATTTCCTTATCGTTAGTCGTCATTAGCGGATGGAGTATGCAATATCCCCTAAAGACAATGTTAGATCCCCCTGAAAAGGAACATTTGGGTATTAAAGTGTGCATAATTATGTTGCCTAATTTATGGCTGGGCACTTTTCTTCGTACTGAAAACTCCGCTTTGCATTTTCTAGACCTATTTCCAGTAGCGAGTGGAACAACATTCTCAGGAAAAAAGGGCAACCTCGCGTGGTATATGATACTCAAATGATCGTACATTTATTAATTCCTGTCTATTTGATTTTCCAAACAGAATGTCGAGAACTTTACGGTAGAATAACTCGCCTTTTGGATTGTCAATTGTTTCCAAGATTTCCGAAAGAAATGTCTGGGAAAATTCCAGGCCATCTGCGCCAGTTTCGAAAGCTTCTAGAAATTCAGGTTGAATGGTAATCGTCAATGGCAAGCATTAAGCAAGCAATATTTGATCGTGCTGTCATTCTCTGACCTGGCTTTCATAAAATAATCATCGAAACGTGCTCTCGTCCTAAACTAAGAGAGCTTATCTTTTTTAATTTTAGAAGCAGCCAGTATTTCTTCAGTAAGAAGTAAATAATGCAATGATAGAACATGTATATCAGCAGGACATAAAAGTTGTAGCTGGGTGAGACTGAATAGCTACCTTGGAAATAAGTAAATTAAGTTTTTTGGAGTCGGAACAGCCCCCAGGTCTTTTTAAGCTTGCATTTCTAAGAGAGAGAGGGGTGATGGGAGCAAGCATATTTTTTTTGTCTGTTGCAGTTGTGTTTTGCAAGTCAAAGCGGCATAACAGACAGTTGGTGTTTCTAACGATCATAAGATTTGTGATGTTATGTCAAACTAGTAATCAATATATTGTAAACATTTCAGTGTTCTACAAACAAGTACGATTAAACCAGTAGTAAGTAGTATTAAAATCATTTTTGATTAAGGAATATCAATAGATTCCGACATCAAATTTCATAAATGGAAGACTGTCTAATGCACCATGCCATATGCATGCATCGCGCGCCCTTCAATCTTGCTGTCATGCTATTTCCCAAAAAGTTTACTTCACAAAGACTTTTTCAGTTTTGAAAATTATTTCCTAGGGCGAACCTATGAATAATCTAAGACGAATTTCGGCGTAAAATCATCAATACATCTGTCGATTATTTCTTTAGGTTACTCGCTATCAAATGGCACTTGAAGAGAGCGGGACAAAATTCTCACAGAGAATCGAAGTCGATGAAGAGCAAGAAGTCGTAGTTTTCCGAGTTCCTGCCTACAACAACGTTAAGGGCGCTGATTTCTACCATGACTTTAAAAAGGTAAGTTTTGAGGGCTTTATCCAGAGTTTTTCATATTGCATGCTTAGTGAAATTTAGCATCCCCTTAGTGGAAATATTGAAATTCAGGTACCATTCGCTTAAATTCTGTTTTGAACGGGAATCTTGCATGGTAGCAAATCCTTGTTAAAAAAATTAAATATCTCTCTCTTTTAAAGACCTCCAGCATTGACTTTTATACATTTTGCATCTACAGAGTCTCACTGCTACCAGGATTCTGTCTCGAAAGGTCTGCTACATCTCAGACCTGGACTTATCTGTTTCGCCACCAGCCCAACTGAAAGCGGATCTCGAGAAGGTAAATACTCTAGCTTTACCAACGCGCCTAATTATTGAAACTTCGAAGATTTCTTTGTTGTATCTTTTTGATGGCTATTTAGTGGGGGTTGATCCTTGATAAAAACTTGGCAAAATACAAAAATTGCATGGTTATGTACAGGCTCATGAGACTAACCGATAGAAAAGACGATCATGTAATGCAAGCATAGTCAATGAGCCCAAGCCAAACCGAAAGATATGCAGGGTCAAGGACCTTCCAACATAAATCTCAGCCAGTTTGGTTGCTTCTTTGGTGTTTACCGGTTTTTTCACCATTTCCCTCAATCAATCGTGCTTTGCCATTGTGAAAGAAGGCCAGAAAAATAAACGTCATGAATGTATCACGTGGTGCATTCTTTTGGGAATTATTTATCCAAGCTTTATAGAAAATCTTCACATGAATGCCTTCAAAACAAAAACAAAGAAAAACCGAGGAATAACGCCACAAAGGTTATCATCCTTCTTCCAGTAGGTTCCTAATCTCAAAGTTGTGCTTGTAGGCACTTTGAAATCGGATAAATGACTTCCAACTTATCATTTAAAATCAGCCTGTTGACCGTACAATTTCACCTGAAACAAGTGATATACTGAAGGAATGCATTTGCCGTTACAAGAAAAAAATGGCTGCGCAAAATTAATGATTATACGGCGCTTTAAGTGATGAATTAAATTGTTTCAAACTTTTTCCATTCTGCAGGCAACGTCTTTGGCTGACGATCTACCTGTCGTATCAGAGTCGTATGCTGTGATGATACATGGAAAGGCTAACAGACTTCTTCTTGCAAAGGAGATCTTAGACTTTTGCAAAGAACTACCCATTTACAAAACTGAAAACACCAAAATCGACCCAAACAATGAAACTGCCAGTAAGTAGACATGTTTTGATGTATTGCTGACACAGATAGACCAGAAGACGATTTCTCGTTAGGGTTCAATCAAACAACGTGCGTACAATTTTCCTTCATGATGTTATTTTTCTAAATTTTACTTCGAAACTTTGATCAATATCCCGGACGCTCCTCAGCTGAAATCTTCCCAGCAAAAAACCGCAAGGCAAATTTATTGCCAGAGTGTTTGTCTTAATCCAAATAAAGAAAACCCTGCAGTTATGTAAAGTTTCCTTTTTTGGTCTCAAGTACACACATACGAAAACACCCCTTACTTTGACGACCCCTCCCACCTCTCCTCTTCCCTCCCTTCCCTGATTCCAAAATCCCCTTTTTCCAGGCTCACCCGTCTTTATTGCCTGAGAATAACGCTTACCTTTGTCTTCTCTTTCTCTTTTCAGTCATCCCAAAAAATCGTGAGGAAGTTGAATCAAACTTTCAATTTTGCCTCGAGACTCTTGGAAAAGATCCTTTTGAAAACGTACTCAAAGGAAATTGCATTCGCCCTGACGAGTACTGGGACCTGCGGTGCAAGTTTGAACAGAGATCAGTTTTAACTTTCATTTACTACTATGTTAGCTGCCATAATCAGTTGGCCTCTGGAAGACTGCAAGACAATTGCAAATATGTCCGCAAAAGTTATCAAATTCCTACTTGTTGTGACTACATCTGCGCAAAATAAGACAGTTATTTAACAGCTTTTAAAGAATATGTTTACAGAGAAACGTCTTTATTCCGCCGTTTAGTCACTTACTGTTGTGTGATTAAGTAGAAATATGGAAAAGAGAAAGAATTATGATAAAGTGGTTTTCGCGCAAATTGTTACTTAGGCTTTTTGATGCGTTTGGCGTAAAATAATGATTAGAAATAAAATAAAATTATGTTTACTCGGTATAAACCAAAATTCTTGCCAGTTAAAAGTGTAAAATAAGTAAAGACAGACTCTTTGTTGTCTAGGACTGGTTATAGTATTACGATAACTGGAATGGATTTGCTGCGACTAGGTATAAGAAAATGCTATGTGTGTGTCGATTTACATTTTATTAAATCGAAACAAATAAACGTGCTTTGCTGATATGGTCTGATACTTTTTTGCCGCAAATGTGCGATGAATGTGACCTACATTATAAATTTAGATCTGATTAAATTTGTTAACCTTCTTTAAGAACCATCGAGCAACTATTTTTCTATGGGACAATATAAGTGGCTTTAAGGTGTCTTTTTACATTGTTTTTCCCTGGAACATACAAGGCATTTTCAATCATTCTTCCCGAAACCAAATCAATGTGAAAATTAGGAAAAAGATTAAATTTCCGTATAATGTATTTCTTAGGGCGATCGATATTTCCATGGAAATTATAATTCAAATCCCCAAGTCTAACTAAGTGAAGCTGTCAGCACAAGACACCCTCCTCTCCCGCCTGATTTTGACAGCTGGAACTCAGCAAGCCACCAGCAGAAAGGCCATTACCTGGGCCATGCACCCGGCTAAGCCTTGAAGGAACACCCCCTAGGTTTAGAGTCGCTGGCTAAGCCTGGCGGTCACGTCTTTTTTATTTTGCGAAATCGCTTCGATATATTCTACCTGAGTTTTTGAAAACCAGGTTAGCTAAGGAAATCACTCATTCTACTACCTGGCAATTTAAAAGGATAAAATTCGTCCAATAGCCGATTAAAAGCTTTTAGCTGAAGCCGGGCAGTAGGTTAATGATCCCTAGAAGCATTCCAACGAGTCCAAGTTTAAAATGACGCAAATTTTAGAACATTTATTCAGTAATGATCACTTCCGGAGGAGTATCAAAGCGGTGTCATTTCAACCTAGAAATTTTTAAGTCAAGTGAGCTGCAGCGAAAGAATGCCTGGTCAAGGCTTATAAAGCAATTTAAATAGTCAGCAAAACACTACTTTCTTTGCGGTCCGATAAACGAAAGGATTTCGCATGGAATAGAAAACAAACTGAATGAAACATAGTGCCCAAATTGTCACCTTATCTGCACAAAGACTGGCCTATGGTTTAATGCCATTAGCTCCCTCTTAAACTAGGGTATCTAAAAGATAGTAATGCTGCGGTCCATTCTGTTGATAGCGACATATTTTATTTTAGTCATTGATCTATATTCGCGTTCAAAGTGTTACATTATAACCTTTATTTCTTAAAGTAGTGTCAAATTGTGGTGCGTAACTTAAAATCTGTGCTTGTATGTATCAAATTCATGCATCATGACGAATCGATGGCGAGGCGTGACAAAGGATCGAGACAATAAAGCACATACACAAACACACATGATACACATCTACCTCCCCCAAGTTTACCAGAAAATCGAGAAGATGAAATTTGAAAGATGTGGAAATTGTAGGGACAGAAATTTCACTTATAAATTCTGAACTAGTACGCATCAAGTCTAGAGTGTTGACAGTATCGAAAATGCGTCGATCGCTAACCTGCGGAATATTTCCGGCTGTCGCTTGTCTCCGCTGGCGGTACCAGTGACAGCGTCTGCGTTCGCCGGCTAGTCGTTCGCCGGATATGTGAAACTACTAAAACTTAAGTTTAAATTCGTGTTTGGATGAAAAGGAATTGATCGTAGCATATATGAAATAAGTGTGTTCTACAGTTTCCGTTTGTTTTAATTATTCTACAAGTTTTGAACTGCAACATCCGTCGGAATAAAAGGTCGTACACGTTTAGTAACGACGATTTCTCTTCACCTGATTAAGAATTCGACCAAGGCGGCGAGAGTGCTAAGAAGTGACATATTAAGTTTAAAATAAGAATTCGACCACGGCGGCAAGACTGCTAAGAAATGACATACTAAGTTTAAAATAAGATGTCACAATTAATCGTCCAGACCCGGGCGTCCAGAAAGTAAAAGTCAATCACGATCTCCTGCACATCGTTTTACAGGTAAATCAGAGCAAAATTTCAGTGGAATCCACGCGAAAAGACTATATGACATCCTCGTGTTGTTCGTGGCGGAGATTTCCAAATTGTCTGCAAGAAAACAACAATGACACATCAATACATATGACGCATCGCTGCAGTAGAGTGCGATTATGGCTAAATCGGAGAATAGTGAAATATGAACTTCGACTACCGATTCTTCCGATTAAGATTGGTGATGTACCGATTCTACAATTCTTCCGATTTTACGATTCTTCTGATTTAACAATTCTTCCAATTTTACGATTCTTCGGATTTTACGATTCTTCCGATTTTACGATTTTACCTTAAGATTGTCATGAAGGTGATAACATTATAACTGTACATAAAAACCACGAATATACCTCGTTCTTTCATCTACTGCAGAAAATACTGCAGAAAATCGCAGAATAGGAAGAATCGTAGAATCGGTATATCACTTTCATAAAACTCTTGAGGTAAAATCGTAGAATCGGAAGAATCATAGAATCGGTATTTCACTTTCATAACAATCTTCACGTAAAATCGTAGAATCGGAGGAATTGTAGAATCGGTACACCACTTTCATAAATCTTTAGTGGTAGATCGGAGAATAGTAAGCCAAAATCGGAGTACTATTCCTCCGATTTAGCCATAAGCGCACTACTCTCCATCGCTGGTGATCGTGACAAAAGCACATGGTGATCTTAACTGTTAGGACATGAATTGATACACATCAACCTCCTCTTCACCAAATCCAAATAAACGGAAAGATGTGGAAATTGTAAGAGTAGAAAGCCGACTTAAAAATTCTGAACTGGTACGCACATGTCTCTAGAATCGATTGTGACAGACTCTGATGAGGACCCGTCCGTTGCGATGTGTGAAAATGCTGAAGGACCTGAAGATTTATCTTAAAATTCATGTTTGGGTGGAAATAAATCGATCGCAGCAGATATAAATTAGCGTGTTCTACGGTTCTCGTTTGTTTTAATTATTGTACAAGCTAAAGTACCGGCAATTTCTCTTCATTAAGAATTTTACGAAGGAGGCGAGACTGCTACGAAATTGACGCAGTAAGTTTTAAATTAAGATGTGACAATTAATCGTTCAGATAATTCTGCATTAACGACAACAGCAAGGGTTGTGAAAGCCAAGCAGGATCTCGCTTATATCGCTTTACAGGTAAATCAAAGAAAACCATAACCACTAACCTTTCTCAACTGCAATCCAATCAACTGCGAAAAAGGACGCCAACACAACGGTGTCA
>CM042747.1:36940075-36950075 GCA_022496165.2 Catalaphyllia jardinei | reverse complement strand
GAAACAGACGAGTCAGACAAACCAATCACAAGGAGCGTAAGAAACTAGCCAATCAGAAATGGATACACAGTTCCGTGTATCCATGCGGGATATCAGAACAAACTTTTGGGAGCCGTTGCGTAGACAGACTATACCGGGGATTTTGTGACACGTCCGGCTGCAACGCAGGCTAGCAGACAAAGGCCTTTCTGATGATGCAATCACAGTGCATCTTGGGCTCTGGGACTGATAAACAATACAACTCAGCCTGGAAGAAATGGTGTAACTGGTGCGTGCAAAGGAAAATTGATTTGCTTCAGGCATCTGTTGGTGAAGTAGTTAATTTTCTTTCAGACCTTTGCCGAGGGCAAGAGCTACAGCACAGTCAACACATACCGATCAGCTCTCTCTTCAACTTTGTATCCTGTCAATAATGTTGCTGTTGGTTCTCATCCACTTGTGGTCAGACTTCTTAAGGGAATTTACCATCTCAAGACTCCACTTCCACGTTACTCTTCGAATTGGGATGTTGCCAAAGTTACCAGTTATTTTAGGACTTTGTTCCCTTTGGAACAACTTAATTTAAAGACTGTGACAATGAAGACTGTGATGCTTTGTGCTTTATCTTCTGCTCAAAGAGAGCAGACGTTGTGTGTATTAGATCTTAACTTTAAGAAACAATCTCAAGATTGCTTAAGTTTTGTCATAGCAGAACATTTGAAAACCTCAAAACCGGCTAAAACGCTTGAAGTCAAGTTTATGTCCTTGCCAGAGGACCCTTCTTTATGTACCATGTCTACATTGGCTGAGTATATTCTGCGTACTGAAAAACTACGTTCCAGTTCAAAGCTGTTTATTTCATTTATTAGGCCTCATAAGGCAGTGGCCACTTCCACTGTAGGAAGGTGGATTAAGTCAGTCCTGTCGAGTGCAGGCATAGATACCTCAGTTTTTAAAGCACATAGTGTCAGGGGTGCTTCTGTCACCAGTGCGTACATTAAGGGTGTTCCGGTCGTTCCGAAATTTTGCGCACTGCTGACTAGACAAATGAACGTACATTTCGCAAATATTATCTCAGAGAGCACATTGTCCTTGATTAATTTATTCATGAAGTTCTTGTATTAAATAATCAACTCTTGTTATGAGGATGTTTGCATTGGCTTCGGTTCTTTCAAATCGCATAATTATCCCATAATGCGGAGCATGTCGAAAGAGAATTTAAAATTAGACAAAAGGTAGTCACCATGAAGTGTAATTATAATTCTCTGAAGATATGCGGAGCATTATGGGATAATGCTTTCCTCCCTTTACTGTAGTCCCATACATGGGACCTTTGCCAATTCCGCACTCCAGGAAGAACCGATTATTTGTGTCCTCTCCTGGGATTATATAGCGTCCAGTAATTTTCATTTGAATGACTTTAAGTGTGACCGCTGGCCTGTTAGTTACTTACGAGGTACGCATAATTATCCCATAATGCGCAGCATATCTTCAGGGAATTATAATTACACTTCAAGGTAAGTACCTTTTAATAATTTTAAATTTTGGCGAAACCGCAGTTGAACAAGCTACATCACATACCTGTCAACACCATGCGGAAATCACACAATCGATCACACACTTTCGTCCGCAGCCACGTATAACCTTCTCACGTTCAACATAAGCGAAATATCATCGAATCACTCGGAAAAACTCAGCTAGCCTATTGGCAAACAAACACCTCTGGACTTTTTTCTCACACTCGTCTTCTGCAAGTTCCCGAAACCAGCTTTAGGCGCACTCTGATATCAAATAACTGTCTCTAGTGTTAAAGAGAGAATTGTGGATTGCGGGTAGGGAGAAAAATTAAGGAAGGGGCTGAAGGGAGGAGGGAGATGGTAATTATGCCTACATCCACTTCTACACAAATTCCTAACCGGAAAACAAGCAAAAAAAACAACATCAGCCGTAAACAACGCAGCAAACAAGCTGACGTTAGACGGGAAAAGTTGAGAACGGTTATATATAAAAAAAAAACAAGATTTGCCAACCTGGTTTTCAATACTTCAGGTAGATTAAAAAGGGGTTCACGTTCGGTGTAAAACGAACAATAACATCCTATTGTTTTAGCCTTTTGTCCAAGATGCAAATGACTTCTTTGTTCCTTGTTTTGCTTTTGTCCTATGCATTATGATGTCAGCTGTCCCGTTTTACATGGATCATAAACCAAAAAAGCTAATATCAGATCTCAAACTTCAGAGCTCCCTCGACTTCCGCCCGTTGGAACAGAAAGGTGAAGTACAAAATACCTTTAACTTTATTCTTAGTAGGGCCAATTTTAAAGTTAAGCAGTCATCATTGGGTAAAATTGCCAGTGGTTGATTGAGGTTATCTGCTGAATAGGACAGGACGGAGCGAGAGTAGCATACACGTAAGGCTTGGCTGAAACATCATTCTCATTGAATATGACAAGTAACACATCGAATGTAGGCTGTTTCTTACAGTTGTACCTATAATTGACGAAATATTTCGTCTCTGCTAAGTTATGTCGCTCAGTTCCTAACACAAAACATTTTAAAGTAGTAAACACCCATTCTTCGAATAAATACAGCCGCAGTAATAAAACATAGAGCATTTCAGCCAATTCAAAGCTTAAACAAGACTCTCCTGTAAGTTGAAGCTTGATTAGAATTCTATCCGTCACCAAGCATGATTATGTGAGATAGCATTGCGCCTGCGCGAACTCAGTTTTTAAAGCACTTACCATGTGTACAGTGAGGAAAGTCCTTGTCAAAAAAAATTAACGGCAGGGCCTTATAAGGGAGGGCTTCAAACTTCAACGTAGAGGTAAGTCTCGTTTAATTTTTGAATTCTATTCCGTCACCGCACTGAGGGCTCACGTGAGACTTCAAAGCACATTGCACACGCCAAAAGCTTTAGATGTAGCTGCCGCCCGAGTACTATGTGGAGGAAACATTTCGACATTTATCCCAGACTTGAGCATAACAACCTTAATTCCACCTGCTAATGGTACTCCTAGAAACTGGCTTAAAGGGCTTCAAATAACTAGTAAACAGTTACTTATAATCGCCCCGCTTAGATTGTGTGCAAACCAAGTAAGCTTTTAGGGCAGTGACCACGCAAATACGAGGGTCAGCAAAGTACGATGTAAACTTAATTACCAGTGGTTTAACTCCTGGTTTTGACTGCAACTTGTTACAAATTTCAGAACTCAGAGAATTAAAGAAATTAGGACCTTGGAAACTAATTGAGAACATTCTTACATTGGTTCTGCACTGTGGTAAATGAAAAAACTTTGAACTTCTAGTGCCATAAGAATGCACCTGGTGTGTCACCAAGAACATATTATTGAAGCTATCAGGAAGTAAGCCAGATCTGTATTGATACATAAATTTACCTACTTGAAATTTGTAGATACTCTCAAGATTTAGAATTTTTAAATTTTTAAATAGAGGGTCAGTGTGAGCATCGAAAGCACTCCTCGACATTATTCTTATGACCCGCTTTTGAAGTGTGATTAATCTTCTAAGGTTTGATGGGTAAGTTGATGCCCAGACGCTCGCGCAATAAAATAAGTATGGGTAGATAAGTCTGAAATAAAGTATCTGTAAGGAAGAGTTATCAAGGCAAAAACTTGATTTATATATTATACCTACGGCCTTAGACACTTTCCGTGCAACATTATGTATATGTGATTTCCATGTTAAATGTTCATCCAAAATTACACCAAGAAAGGTAGTTTCCTTAACCCGATCAATCGAATAATTACTTATGTTAAAAGCTAGATCAAGTGTTTGCCTGTTTTGTCTCGGTCTGAATATGATAAAATTAGATTTCTTAACATTGATTGATAGCTTATTTGCATAAAACCAACAAGTTATCTTTTTCAGTTCTAAATTTACAACTTCCATAAGATACGAAGCATCAGTGTGCGAATAGAAAATATTAGTGTCATCAGCAAATAATATCATCTCTAAGACCTTTGATACACTACATAAATCATTTATATACACTAAGAATAACAGGGGACCTAAAATCGATCCTTGAGGGACTCCGCAGGTAATTTGCAATAAAGAAGAGTTGTAACTGTTATACTGCACAAATTGTTTCCGACCAGAAAGATAACTTTTAAACCACTGTAAAGCAATACCACGTACTCCATAATGTTCTAGTTTATCGAGCAAAATTTCATGATTTACCGTATCAAAGGCCTTAGATAGGTCAATGAATAAGCCCAAAGTTACCTTCTTGTCGTCAAGTGTTGTTCTTAAAACTTGCGAGCCAAATACAAACGCTAAATACAATGTATATTTTTCGTTCTTAAAGCGTGCGAGCCCAAACAAACGCTGAATACAATATACATTTTTCGTTCTTAAATAAAGCGTGCGAGCCCAAACACACCCTAAATACAGTGTATATTCTTCGTTCTTAAAGCGTCCTATCCCAAACAAACTCTAAATACAAAGTATATTATCGGCTTCGTTCTTAAGGCGTGTAAGCCCAAACAAACGCTACATACCATGTATATTCTTCGTTCTTACAGCATGCGAGCCCAAACACACGCTAAATAAAATATATAGTCTTCGTTCTTAAAGCTTGCGGGCCCAAACAAACGCTAAATACAATGTATATTCTTCGTTCTTAAAGTTTTCGAGGAGCCCAAGTAGACGCTAAAGACAATGTATATTCTTCGTTATTGTAGCTCCCGAGTCCAAACGAACGCTAAATACAGTATATATTCTTCGTTCTTGAGCCTACGAGCCCAAACAAACGCCAAATACAATGTATGAGATGCATTTCACCAATGGAATCCCAATTGGTACAAATCAAACCAATCGGACCAATGAACAAATAGAATGTACCCCCACTCAGCCTGAAGCCAACGGAAATATCCTAAGTCCCCGTAATGAGATGCATTTCACCAATGGAATACCAATGGAATAAATGTTATTCCATTGGTACCAATCGTACCAATGGACAAGTAGAATGCACCCCCACCCAGCCTGAAGCCAACAGAAATATTCAAAGTCCCCATAATGAGATGTATTTCACCAATGGGATACCAATGGCATAAATGTTATTCCATTGGTACGAATCGTACCAATCGGATTAATGGACAAGTAGAATGCATCCCAACACAGCCTGAGGCCATCAAAAATATTCTAAGTTTTTTGACGAGATGCATTTCACCAATGGAATACCAATGGAATAAATGTTTTGTGTGTATTGGACAACCCTCCAATTCATGACACGGATTTACAAGCTTATGAGAGGCAACCTTGACACAGTCTTGACTTAAATCGGTTTTAAAGTACGTAGTATCCAATGGAGTTCTCAAAATGTCGAGACGTCTGTTAAGAGAGGCTACAAAAGCGAAATAAACCTGACGTAGCAGCCACCACTGCAAAACATCCCGACTCACGCAGCCAGATTTCATGCTACGGCCGGTTGCGGGAAAAATTACTTCCGGCAGCCCTATCAGCGCTAGCCATAGCGATTTGCTTAAACTCCCTACTGTTCTAGAGAGTACGTACTTTAAATATCGACTCATATTTAGAAAAGGAAAAGTAATCGACAATGGTATTATAGTCCGGAACATTCCTAGGCCCACTTTTTGTTCTATGAGATAAAGAGTGTCTCTATCGTAGACTCAATACTACGTGGGACATTTCTTTATCATAGGCTAATTCTAACTTTCAACTAAAATCAAAGGCAAAACAACAGTATTGTACCACTGTACCAGATCTTCATAATCCATATTTCGGAAGCAACAGACTGTTTTTTGGCCATAGGATACGTTAACCTGAATGATACATATTTCTAAACCACTCCTGGGCAAAAAAGCCCAATAAAACAGGAAATAAGGAATTAAAAAACTGTATAACCACAGCAACAAACCGATGAGAGTGCCGGATCTTAAGTAGCCCTGGATGAGTAGAAATTTTAAGTCGGTGTTCTCCAAAGCGTACCTTGAGTTGACGCTTCGTCTCTCCGATGTATTGAAGATGGCACTATCCTGAATCACCAACAACTCAGCACAACTACACCAGTATCATTCCACTTTAAGGCGGGATTTCACCTGAAGGCTGTTTTGACGTCGCTCAACGTGGCCTTTGTGGCAATATCTCGTTCACGTTTCAAGCAACGCCAAATCCCTCCATTTAGAAGATTAACCAATGCTTTGCATTTTTGCGTAAATTTTTGCGGGAATTTTGAGCATTTTGTGAAAGTGATATTTTTTCTTAAAGGATAGGTTAAATTGAGGAAAATATGAAATGTTGAAAATTTGATGGATTTGGAAAATTGAAATTTGAAGTGAAGAACTAATAGACGGACACCAAACAATCCCCTACCAACCTGGGGCTCTTTTGGAGGGGATCAACTGTCTGGTAGTGTTCCCAACCCATTTTAATTTTAACAATTCCCTTTTAAAACTACTTCACATTTCACTCCTATTCAAGTAAAACCCCGCCTTAACCAAGCTGGTCATTCTATTAACGACGTTCGCCTCATCCCGATTGAACTCATACGTTGCAAACGTAACTCAGTAAGAAAGGCTTGGGAGGTTTATTTAATAAACAAAGCCTAAACATTACATCCGTTTGGCATAAACAGAAGAGATGAAGCACGCCAGTAACACATCTGACACTTATTTACTCATAGCCTATCAATCATTATCACGTATTTTTATTTAAATTTTTATTTGTAACGGTTTTCTTTTCACATATTTTTTTCTACTCAGCCCCTGAGGAAGGTTTGTATTGCAAACGGAAATATAGGGCAATTTTGTTTAAAATAATTTAGTCCTTTAGTCCGTTTTATTTCATTTTGGTCACATCCGCCGTTGGGTTCAGTGTGCCATCTATATTTTGTATTTAAAACAAAAAAGCCCAATAAAAACAAGATAAAACTGCCTTAAGTGTTTTGTGCGGCATTGAACTTGGTGGCTCTGTATTGATCTCTGAATAAACTAACGTTGTCAAGTTGTGTGGCTTGGGAAAGTATGGCCGGGATACCAATTTCACATGATGACCCAATAAGCCCCTCGAAAATGGCCGGTTACTAAACTGTAAGAGAAGAAAAAACGTTAGAACGGATTAAAAACGACCTTCCTGGAGGAGCAATGCCTGCGTAGCAAGCGTTCTCGTACGAGCCGAACGAAATATACGGCCGCGAGAGGTTTTCGCATTCAGGATGCGCGGAAAATGGGGCGAGAGCAAAATAGACGAGGGAGGGGGATGGGGGATGGGAAAGAAGGGAACGCTTGCCCGCAAACCCCTCAATTCTGAAAAAGCCGTTCGCCCACGAACGGGGCATCTGATTGGTGCGGCGTGGCTTATTTGATTGACAGGTTGGACATAGAGGTGTCATATTATCGTTACGCTAAACCATTAAATAAACTTGTAATCAAAAAGACCAAAATGGCGGAATGTGTGGTTGATTTTGAATCGTGTTTAAGCAAAGTTTTATTGAAGCTCAACGAAACCGGGATGGCTTTTTCGTTGAAAAAGGAGCAAGAAAATGCAATGCGTCATATTTTTAACGCCAAAGAAGTAATGGCTATACTTCCGACTGGATTCGGCAAGACCTTAATTTTTCAGATGTTTGTCATGATGTGTGCAGTGCGAAGTAAACGGCAAAGAGGAACTGGCTTCTCTAGCGTCATTGTTATTTCTCCGTTGCAAAGCATTATTCGAGATCAAGGGGTAAAAGTGAATTCTATGGGAATGACGGCGCACGATTTAAATGAAAATACTAACTGCTCGGACGATATTCACCAAGGGCAGTTCAACATTATTGATGCTTCAGCTGAAGCCTCCATGGATAAGCGTTTTCTCGACTCTCTTAAATCAAAAGATTCTTTATTTAACGAAAATTTGGCTGCATTTATTGTAGACGAAAGTCCTACAGTGGAAACTTGGACGGGCTGAGGTAGGCTTGATCGCCGCTTTAAAATCATATTTTAATTTACTATTGCTTACCCCACAGCTTGCTAATATTTGAGAAATATACCAGCCAGGGCTGAATTATTTTCCTTCAAAAAACAAAATCACTGTGCAAGTCTAAGCCTGCTTTTCAGTCGGGGCTGAAATTCCATTTCCATTATTGTAATGAGATTTTTTCAAGTCCAGGCTTAATTTCCATGTAATTGCTAATTTTAGAAGGCAATACAGTGTACTAGTCCCAGCTGAAATTGCACGTGTACTCAGGCCTGCAATTCTCTGTCCTGGTGAAAAGATGAAAGTCATAGTGTATTTTTATTCATTCCCTTCGTTTGGTCTAGAACCATTCTTTGAAACAATATGTCATATTAAACTGTGATTTTTCCCTTAAACAGGAAGAAGAAGGAAAAGCATGTCGAAGCCTTTCGTGAATGTTTTGGGAAACTGGCAATCTTTCGTTCATGTTTGAAAGAAGGTTAGTTCAATCAATCAATCAAATTAAGTACTTAAATTTTTTATAGAGCGCATGATCCATAGTTAGTTGTCTTGAAAGAGCAGTTTTTCCTCATTGAACTCTTTCTATGAAAATGAAATAATTTGGTTATAAATTTACCTTGGTCACAAAAATGGAGTTTAGTGAGTGAGAGTTTGAAGGGTTTTTATTCTTATTTCAAGTACTCCAGTGGTAGCCCCGACTGGAGCTGCTGATGATAGTACACAGAAGAACATCAGAGAGGCATTAAATATGAAGCATGACACACTTATTGTGTATGTGAGTCCCAACAGCGCAAATCTCAGATTTTCAGTCAAGAAAGTTAAAAAAAGATGTGCAACTCGATGAGCTTCAGTGGGTCATTGACATTTTAAAAGAAAAAGGGAAAGATGCACCAAAAACAATGATATTCTGTAACACTATGAATGAAACTGCAAGTGTTGCCAATCATTTGCTGTTCAAGCTGGGTGTTCATGCATATGATCACAAAATAAAGTCGCCAGAAAACTTCGAGGACAGTACATTCAGTGACAGTGATGATGATTAGCAAGTGCCAGAAAAGCCATAACCTTCAAGGAGTGTCTCCAAACAACTTTTGAGGTGTTGTACAGCATTGACTTTGGTTTATTGATAAACCGGTCAAGAAATCAATTAAAAATAGCCATTCTGTAAATGTTCACACCGTGACAGAGAAGAGCTTTTGTGCATATTTCTGGACAACAGAACTGATACTGTAACGAACACTATATCGAGGCTTCTCTTAAATCTTGATTCTTTCTGATTCGCTGATTCGTTGCTTAGCAATTACGTCATTAGCTTATACACGTGGACGTATATAGTTAGTGTTAGCGGCATATTCCCGCCAGTTTTGACTTACGTTCATCGTGCACAGTATATGTCTTAACTGAAATTAAGTTTTAAGCTACCCTTGGCTATTTAGAGTGCAAGCGGGAACCGATGTGTAAGTGCAAACCATTTTTTCTATGCCTGTTTTAGTATAAGTTTAGTCTCGGTTTTTTATACAACAGCCTATTGTTCTATGTTCAACACGTGGCAGCGCCCACTTTCAAAGTTTTATTTGTCCTGTTTTAGTGTTAAGTCTCTATAGTATATACTCCCCTTAGTTTTTATCTAGCGGCTTCCTACAAGAATACCCTGGTAATTCAGTATAGTTATTCCCACATCGCCTACGGTGGCGGTCATGCAAGCACGTTTTTATTGCATCGTGCAATTTTGTTGTTTTCAAGTTTACAGTGTTGCTATATATCGTATTAGGACAGTTAACCGTATGTGTATCTGCTTGGGATCGCTAATGATTTTAGTTGTGTCCTTACTGTGAAGTCTTTACTGGAAACATTGTTACACCGCAATTATGATCGGAATGTTCGCTATTATTGATTCGTGACTCTTGTCATCTTGTATCTGCTATTATCTAGTAATTAGTTTATTCACTGCATTGTATTTCAGTTTACGTTCGATTATCGTCCATTATCGTCAATTAAATCACCGTCAATCAAGGCTGGTTTCTGCGATATCTGGCTTTATTTCGATTAGTAAAGCATCTCCCACACGCTAACCTCATCGC
>CM042747.1:36930075-36935075 GCA_022496165.2 Catalaphyllia jardinei | reverse complement strand
TAAATCAACAAAAATATGACCTTTAACAGAGCAACAGAACAGCGGGGATCGCTTTTTACAAATTTCAATTTGTCCGCAGCAAAGCAAGCTGTCCGTTCGTTTGACATTAACAAGAGTCCGACGAAACATTTGTAGTGTCACGTTAATTATGGCCTAGCCTGTTCACGGACGTTTTTTTTTTCGTAAGATATTGGCGCTCGCCAATATCTTACGAAAAAAATAAACGTCTGTGAAGGGGCTAGTTATGGCCACGTTCGTCATGGTCACGTTCCCTTCTCAGAGGTTCCAGCTGCAGTCGTCTCCAAATGCTTCAAGAAAGTAGGGATGTATCCTGTTGAAAATCTCAATGCTGAAGAAGATGGCGACCCGTTCGAGGGAGAAGAATTGATGGATATTCCTGAATTGCTAAGCCATATTTCCCCAGGACTAGACATGTCAGCGTTCGATGACGAAGCTGAGGCCTTTGAGCCACCAGTGGATACCACACTTCCAAACTGGAGAGATACCGCACGACATGAAATAATCGCTGCGTCTATCAACGAAGAGCAGGTGTATGAGATAATCGACGATGATGAGGAATATGACCAGCCCCTGCAACTTACGGAAATTACATCTGCGGAACAGGCGCTGGAACTTTTTGGGAAGCTAGCGGCATTTTCTGACTGGCAAGGAAACGAGCCGCTAGTCCAGGCAATTACCAAGGTCAATGATGTCTTAGTAGACATGCGACTGAAGTCTCTATTGGCAAGGAGGCAGTCAACCATAACGGACTATTTCTCCTAACTGTCATAGGACCAAGCAAACCTTCTCTAGTCACGACAGCAATAAATAAGTCCCGTTGAACGTTTTATAAGAAGAGTTATGTTTTTAAGAAGCACCAAAGTTACATTTATAGCCGGCAACAATAAGTCCCGTTGAACGTTTTATAAGAAGAGTTATGTTTTTAAGAAGCACCAAAGTTACATTTATAGACGACAACAATAAGTCCCGTTGAATGTTTTGTTAGAATAGTTAAGTTTTTAAGAAGCACCAGAGTTACATATATGGACGGCAGCAATAAGTCCCGTTGAACGTTTTGTTAGAAGAGTTATGTTTTTAAGAAGCACCAGAGTTACATATATGGACGGCAGCAATAAGTCCCGTTGAACGGTTTGTTAAATGTAGAAGAAATACTGTATATATATTTTTTCGAGTTTTAACATTTGACATCAATAAAGAGTTTCGCTTTATATCTTCAGTTGCTATTTTTGTCTACGCAATAAAACACAATTAACACCCGCTAATTAACTCTCCCGCAAGCGGACATCCACCCTATTTTTCTTTGGTGTCCGCTTACGGAAATAATTCTCGTAAGCGGACAGCTCTACTAACGGACACGTTTTTCAATTCCCGAGGGTGTCCGCTTACGAGAGAGTTGACTGTATAATGAACCCGTATACATAGTGTGTACGGTAAGGTATACTGATGGATACTGGAGTACACATATAAGGCCTGTATAATGATCAGTATACGTCTGAATCCTTATACTAAGTGTACTGCCTTGTTGAGATTACCTTATACCTAGTATAAGGAAACCTTATATGAGATGACAAAGTAAATTCAACTTGTTTGTTCGTTTGCATCACAAATGAAGGAAATGAAGGCTCCGGTTGCTGAAAGCAAAGTTGTCATGTCAAATGTACCCTGTGGTAATGAGTGTTCCGTGCGGAAGAACTTACTTAGCGAACTTGACGGCATGCAATGGAAGCTTTAAGACAGGTAAACAGCTAATAAACCCAGGTCTTATGAGTAATTCCGTGGAATTTACGTGACTGTGAAATTCCGAGATCAGGAACGTGACGTGTCAGGAAACGCGACGTGTCGGAGAGTGCCATGGAGATTGATACGTTCATTGCGGCGTGTCGGTACCTCACGTGCGCCGTATCAAGGGAAGTCAGAACTCTGATCATAATTTAACGGCACGCGCGGGTTTTTGTTTAAACGGCCAAATAAATACACGGAGATCATTTATCTTTACGCAGAAACTAAGAATGTTCAAGTCAACAATGCGGGAAGATCTAAACTGAACTTACATCATTTTGTTAATGCCATCAAGTGTATTCTTTTCAGAATCTTGAATGTGAGGCACGTTAGCTCTTTTGACTCACGTTATGCATAGTTCTATTTCCTACAGGTGTTTACATTTAAACGCATTTTCGCGTAAAGATATCTATGATTCATCTTAACGATGCTTTACGGATCGCGTAAAGGCATCAATAACACATCTTAACGACACTTAACGGATCGCGTAAAGGCATCAATAGCGCATCTTTACGATGCTTTACGGATCGCTTAAAGGCATCAATAATGGATCGTTACGATGCTTTACGGATCATGTAAAGGCATCAACAACGCATCTTTACGATACTTAACGGATCGCGTTAAGGCATCAATAACGCATCTTTTCGCTGCTTTACGAATCGCGTAACTTCATCATAATGCGTATTTACGGTTCTTTAATCTTCGAGTAATATAAAGGCATCAATAACTGAAGGCTAAATAACATTTTTGACTACTTCCGACTACTATATTTTATATTTGCATTAAGTGCTAAAAAAAAAATCCGCAGCGGCACATTCCTCACATCTCACCGACCTACGTGGAGGCGCAACTCACCATTTTCACAAAGCCTTAGAGCGGAATGCCTAGGATCGGTTGCCTGGGAGGACTCGCACCGGGCCCAAACCCATTTAACGCTGCCGCGTATTTGCTGCAAACCTTGGAACCTCCTAGGAGGCCTCTGGCCGATATTTAAGCTGGATTCAACAATCAAAAAATCTTCTGTTGTCTTGATTATTGGCTGATTTCTAACAATTTGCATGATTGTGTGAAATCAGTGAAAATAATCCCAGCAATCAAAACTGATCATTCCGCAATTTGCTTAGAACTTGCTTTCTTAGATGATAGCGCACCGGGCTCAGGTTATTGGAAAATGAATTGCAGTTTGTTGGATGATGATGATTATGTGGAAGCAATCTCAGAAATGATCCCTACCTGGGTAGAAGAAGGTCGCAGAGAGCTTTCGGACCATCGATGTGTTTGGGATTGGCTGAAATACAATATAAGAATTATTTCGATACAACATTCAAAAAAAAAGAGCAAAACAATAAAAGAAAGAGAAACGAACCTTCAAAGCAAATATAAACAAAGCAAAACAAAGATTTGAGAATGACACAAATGATGCAAACTCTACTCTTCTCTGGATAGCTCAGGAAACATTTCATGAAAAGAAAGTTGAAGGAAAAGAGAAAACATGTGAAAAAGCATATTCGCAAATTGTGTATAAATGGATTCCTCACCACAGATCCCCTCAGGATTTTAAATGAGCAGAAGCGTGACTACCAGGAATTATATCAGAGCATTAATAGAACGTCAAATAACAGTGAGAGAATCTCACTTTTTCTAGATAATATAGTAAATAGTTTGAACCCAGGAGTATCAGTAGTTCGTATTGTGTGATCGTCTGGGTGAGTGTAGTTCTGAAAAGAACTGTTGTTGGTGACTGACGTTTCGACAACCTGAGCGGAAGTCATCTTCAGAGTCAAGTGAATAGTGTTTATCAGTGATTATAACATAACTAACGCAAAGCGCGCGCTCTGATTGGTCAATTCAGCATCTACTATTTGCCCATCGGCGTATGCTGCTGACGTGTGTGCAAGTGGTTTACAAAGCAAATATTTTGACAGACATTGTTTCCAAAGTAATGGCTAACATCCCTTCTACCAAAAATGCTAAACTGTCCTCTCAGTTTTCTGAAAAAGAAGCAGAATGGCCATCCTTCGAACTATTTGGGAGCGTATTTGCCGAGCCACCTGCAAAGAGATTTGCAAGTTTAAGCGAAAATGATATTGAAGACCTTGTAAGTGAGCGACACTCAAAAAAGACGAAAGAAGTCACAAACTGGTCTGTGTCCACACTTAAAGGTAAACAACTGGTTATTAAAGCTTAGTTGGAATTCATTAATAGGCTTAACGATAAAGATAAAACGACTTTTTAAAGAAATTGTTCCTGTTAAGATATGTGTGAACCCAATTAAATGTTAATGCGCTGACAATGTCGACGAAATTACATTTTCAATTTGTTGTTTTCAGGTCACGATTTTAAAAAGTGCTAAGTTTGATAACAGATGAAACTTTTAAGTTCAATTACAAACCAAATTTTGATAGTCGGTTTTTTTTGTTTTATTTTCAGCATGGTGTGCAGAAAAACAAATTCAAACCCCGCTTGAAGCGATAAAAATAGGTCAGCTGGATCAAAACCTTCGCAGATTTTACGCAGAAGCGAGAACGAAAAAGGGCGAAGATTACAGTAGATCTACTTTGCTGGGATTTCGTCATTCGATAGAAAGATTTCTCAATGCCCCGCCATTTAGCAGAGGCCTAAAAATTTCAACTGACCAAAGGTTTGCAAGATCAAACCTCAAGCTAGATGCGCAAATAAAAAATCTAAAACGAAGCGGTAAAGAAAATGTCTCGCACAAACCTGCTATCGAGGAAGAGGACCTCCAGAAGCTGAAATCAAGTGAAGTGTTTTCCTTGTCGTCACCGCTTTCCTTGCTGAGAAACGTTTGGTTTCATGTCGTCTTGTTTTTCTGCAGAAGGGGCCTTGAAGGGCAAAGAAGCTTGACAACGAACAGCTTCAAGTTTGAAACCGATGCGGCTGGAAGAAATTACGCAACCATGAGTCACGATGAATTATCAAAGAATCATCCCGGTGGACTAAAGGACGTTGAAAGCACGGAAAAAGAAGCCAGAATGTATGAGACCGAAGACCAAGGTGACGGCTACAAGGCCCTCAAATTGTATCTCCAGAAGGTCAATCCAAAGTGTACTGGGTTTCTTCAGTATCCCAAGAAAAATAGCATGGCTCTAGATGCTGTTTGGTACGAAGCACGACCGCTTGGAATAAACAGCCTCGCTAAAATGATGAAGACCATCAGCGAAGAAGCACGTTTATCCAAA
>CM042747.1:36887575-36927575 GCA_022496165.2 Catalaphyllia jardinei | reverse complement strand
AACCCGTTTACTATAAAAAGTATTTTGAATCTGGAATAATTTTTTTTAAGGATCTGTTATTTCATCTGAACATTGAAGAATCATTTAACTGCGTTACACGTAAACTTAGTAAAACAAATCTTTTATTGTGGGCAGGACTCCGTCATTCTATACCAAGTAACCTTAAATTAGATATTCCTCAGAATTCTCTAGCACCTACTAAAATCCTAAAAATAAAAAATAACACTCAAAATCAAGAGAATATTATAAATTATTAATCAGTAATAAGGCGCAATTTCCGAATGCTACTATTGATTTAAGATGTGAATTCCACTTTTCTATTGACCAGCTGAAACAAGTCTTTATACCTCCTCATAGTGTTTCTTTTGAACCATACGTAAAACCTTTTCAATACAAAATATTAAACTCTATTCTGTTCACTAATGTTAAATTGCATAAAATTGGTTTCAACGAGAGTGCCCTCTGCAGTTTTTGTGAGACAGTACCTGAAACATTACACCACTTACTTTTTTTAAGCAGTCATTCAAGGTTGTTTTGGTCAATTTCTCTAACAAATGACAGGATCCAATTATCGCTTCAAGATGTAGTAGTGGGAATAATCTCCTTTCAAAACTCTTCACTTCTAAACCTTCTAATTTATTTTTATTATTATCGGAAAATTGTATTTATGGGACTGCAGGAGAGATCACAGCTATCCTGACTTACACGGATTTAAGGTTAGACTGAAAATGAAGTACGAAATTGAACGTTTTATAAGCTTAAAAAACAATAATGATAATTTTTTCAAAAAGAAATTGATTTTTTCATCTTGTTTGTTATTCACCTAAGTAGAAGTAATAATAGTAGAATGTAATAATGTAATTTTGTTCTTAACGCGAAAAAGAAAAAAAGTAGAGTATTGTGTTGTATTGTCAGTAGCGTAAGTAGCCCGTAATGTAAGTAATAGAATTTCTGTAAGTAACGCTAGTATTGTTTTGTAAGTAGAGGATTGTGATGATAATATTAAAAAAAATTACGGGAAAAAAAAAATAAATTATGTTATGCAATAAACCGAGACTACTTTCGCGGGATTATACAGATGTGAAGAACTAGCTACTCAGTTGATCAGCCACCACGCAAGCATCTTCCGTGGTGTAATTATTTTTGGTTTGAATAAACGTAGACCATGGAAATGTCCGTGGACAAGTTCGAAGAAGCGAAAGAAGCGAACCAAAAATGAAAATACAGCAATGAATGAACAAGCGAAAGTTAGCGGAAAGTTGAAGCTACGGCTATCTGGGATCAAGCCTGCAAAAGATCGAGTCGAGAGTTTTAATTGACAAAGGTGCTGTAATGATATAACATGTTCTTTCTGGCTGGCTTGCCTCTTCTTATCCAATCCGACGTACTTTCCCCAATATATCAGCTGAAGGGTTTCCGTCGAATCTGTCATAAATAAACGTTCTAACCATTTCGCATGAAGGAATGGCTCAATTGCTGTATGGATGTTTGTTCATCCTACCAAATGCGGCAGTAAAATTGGACTTGAAAAAGGTTTTCTTATCAATCATCATAATATTACCATTATTATCAAGGGAGAAAGTGCAACATGCCCGAATTTCTGAAATCGCCATAATAATTCTCCGTGTAAAGTTTATCGGTTTATTTGAAGCTGCCGTTACTACTGAACTTGTTTTTCCCGCCTAGCCACTTTAGTTTGTTTTGTAGCGGTCGTTCCCTTTGCAGCTTCAAGATAAAAACGATCAGCCAAAAATTTATGGGCTATAACTTACAAAATGCCAGAAATGGAAAAGGCATGTCGAAAAAATCATAATGGCCAAGTTTGAGGCCCCTGGCATTAAAGAATGAGGTTTTATGACGATTTGAATTAAAAAAAAAAAAAAACTAAAAAGATTTGGAAGGAAAAATGCCCTTGCTCTCCAGCGACATTCTCCATACCAATCTTCTTAGTTTTTTAATTCAAACCGTCATAAAATGTCATTCTTTAATGCCAGGGGCCTCATATCACCGTATATCGCTGTGCTGCCATTTTTATAGCCCCCAAATAATCTCATGTAATACACGCGTGAAATTCGCGAAAACACCTCAAAATGTGCTCTGAAACTCAACAAGATGTCCGAAAAAATAAAAACATATGTGAGTTTACTTTTGAGAGGGGTCTGGTCAGTTAATACGTTATGTTCGAGCAAGTATTGTGTCCAATTATTGTCCCTATTTGGAAGAGCGCGTATTTGCGCGCTCGCACATGTTAAAGGATATAAACAACAATCCTCCGTCTTTGTGAAACACTGCAAGAACGTATTTGGGACGATGCCTTAGGACCTGCTAAAGCGTTTCAAAGTGCTAAAGAAATGCAAGAACAAATTTGATTGTTTAGTGTACGAAATGCTTTTTTATAAGAAGCTTAAAGCCAAATCTCAACGTGCAATCGGGCTCCATTCGTGCCAAAACATTTTCACAGTCTTCGCACTTTGGAAAATATGTCATTCTTCGCGTCTATTTACCCTAAATGTAACAGGAGTTTTACAGTTTTATGTTTTAAGACATATCTTTTAATACAAAAGTATAAAGTCAATTGAACTGTCATCTTGATTATTGCAACTTTTTGCATTACATACGGAATAAGTGTGGTGGAACTGACCTCTTCCCACCTGTTCCCATGGGAACGGAAGAACAAGATACTTATATACATATATATGACCGTGAGATCAAGTTTCTCTGCAAGTTTGGCAGGTAAACCTCAATTAGTAGCATGGGTTCAATAATCTCGGGAGAAAGGTTGAACATTTTTGCATAGGAAAATGTGACCCTTTAAGAGTGAGACATAAAAAAGGGTGAGTTAGTTAATCATTATTTCCATATTTCTTTTTTCAACTGAGTATGAATGGGAATGCTGTGAAATAAAATACAAATTTTTCCTCTCTTTGATTTTATTGAGATTTCCCCACCCGCTCCTTCCACAAAGTAATCACACAATTAAAGCACTTACAAAAATTATGGAAGCACTTATAAAGTTACAAAATTCTCGAGATTGCTCAATTCATTTTCTATTTTACACATTTATCGCTCATTTCTTCAGCAATGCAATTTTTAATTGGTTTGATTTAAGTGGCTACTTTAGAATCAGTAATTATGATCACAGTCACATGATCATGATGATGACATGGAAAAGTCCTGAGTAAAGGCTTAAGGGCAGACATAGTCACAGCAACTTGGTGCTAGGTGAGGTCGGCATTCCCAGGTACGACTACCTTGCACTGGACACTTAACCTGGAGCTGAAAACTGCACCTAATAGCCCAGTTGTGTGTTGGACAACCGTAGCGGACGAAATAAAACGGGTTTCCAGTAATACAGAAGTTGAAACTTGACACTGCAAGGAAAAAGGAAATCGTTATTTGTAGAAGGCTCTGTGGGTGACAGGAAATATTTTTTAAAATAGACTATTTTTAGGCACAACGAGTTTTGTGGGAAACATGTTGCCTTTTTTCACCTTACAGCATGTTTTTGCACCGGTTTTAAACTTTATCTAGCCTCAAATTTACAGAGTAGCATTTTGATTGGAATATCTTCAAGCCACTAAGTATACTTTATTACCCAGGCAGTGAGGCCTGGGTTTAAATTTCCGCTTTTTTGTTTTTTTCTTCCAGTCACAAATCGTTCGGTCACAAATCGCCGTCTGGTCTCTACAGCGCATGCGTCACTAATGTAGCGTACGGCACATGGAATTTACAGCAGTTGTCGTAGTGAAAAAGCTACATGGTCGGATTCCATGATTTCTAGGGCGATGAAATCACATACAAACGAACACACCGTTCGCGGTAGACCAACACTAAAGGTCGTTAAACGTTTTCGGAAATAGTCGGCCTGCAAGGCTTACGAGGAATCAACAATTTACGAGCGAAGGTTTGCAGTGAATTCATCAAGAATCGTGTTTAATATACCAAAAGAGCTATGTACCTATCAACCGGGGCTATCGACTCTTCACCTTGATAGGATCCCAGCACGAACTCACAACGTCTGAGCAACAAGAGCAGAAAGGTTAGCGAATATGTTTCTGTTGTTTACGAATGTATCTGTTCGAGTATACCTAAGTAAAACGTTCTGAGAGTTAAAATCTTGAACTAAACGATATTCTCTCGTTATTTTGTTGTAACAGAGGTGTGTCTTCTCAAGAATAAAACCCATGTAGCGAATTAGAAAACAGTCCTAAGAGAGCACGAGCGCTGATTGCTTCATAATCGTGTTTGTATAACTCGATGGAGACACAGAACTATCGCGCGCTGTTGACGTAGGGATGGCGCGAGCAAAGAGAATTTACATTTTGATAATCAAAGATAACAAGTTGTTTTCCTTTTTCTCGTTGCGGCGTTTTCTAAAAGAAATAGAAAACATCTACTCCGTGTTTGTATCGAGTTATACAAACACTCGTGAAAGTTTGGAGAACTCGAAAAAGCTGTGGAAACACTCGCCTGCGGCTCGTGTTCCCACAACATTTCTCGTTCTCCCAAACTTCCACTCGTGTTTATATAACTTGATACAAACACGGTACATGTTTTCTATTTCTTAATTATTGTACGTTTAAGATAAAAGAAACTAATCTATGAGTTGACCCCAACAAAACAACTCTTGGATTGTACTGTCACGCAATCCTGAAGCCCCCAAAAAAAGATTTTCGAAAACCATTCAGTGGATAAAGTCAAGAAATTGAGATGTTATAGGAGATTAATAAAGATTACACGTTTCTTTTTTTTAAATCTGCGTTTTCCCAAACCTGAGATATTCCTCGAATTATTTTGAACAAATTTACAGAGCCCAGGGTGGCTGTATGTCACGCACCGCCATAACTCTGAAATTCAAAATGTCTCTCTCGTTTGAGAAATAAAAAAAACAAAAACAAAAAACAAAAACAAACAAAAGCAAACAATCAACAACAACGGCGAAGGCTAAAGAACATAGACTGAAACGTTCATAGGCTGATGTAACGGTCTTGACTCATTTTACGTGCTAAAGGTCTGTGTACGAGTAATAAGCTATTAATCGATTTCAAGAAATCCAATCGAAGGCAGAATAACTTGAGCAAATCGATTCGATTGAATTTCGCACGACTTCAAATGGAGAACATTTAAGCTCAATTGCAATATAGCTAGTGCTTCTCAGTATAACGACTGCCTGGGTACACGCAGCAAGGCGTCTAGTTAGGTAATGATATTTATGCTCGGTAATGAAATATTAGAGATGAAGTGATCAACACGACACAAGCTTGGGACAAAGAAAAAATCCCGGAAAGGAGCATGTTGATTAATTTATCTTTTAGAGATCTACTTCTCCCACGGGTTTTCTTTTATAATGGTAACGGGACATGTGCTGTTTTGACTGAGCTTGTTTACAGGGCAACAAAGCTAACTCTCACACCGAGGTTTGGAGTGATCAAACATCCCACAGCCGCATTGTAATTCATATAAAATACTTCAATCTCTTAGACATATTATTGACCACTAAAGGCGAGGGCCACCAAAACGCAACGCCGGACGGTTTGCAATCCCCAATTAAGGTGACTCAAAACAGTTTCCAGGACTTAGATTTTAATAGTCGTCATACCCACTCTTAATCACTTGATACTACAATCATGGTATCAAAATATTGCCAAACCATTGGTGAACACGCTGTTATCATTTTCACATCACATCAGGCTACCATAGCAACAGTATGACACAATGTTTGGCAAAGTTTCATGGCATTCTGTACGTGGGGCTCAGAACCAAGTACCTTCAATTTTGGAAAACGATCCAGTGCTGGAAACTGCTTTTAGCCACCTTAAGTTATAGGGAAGAAGGGAGGAGGTGGGAATTCGAAAGAAAACGCCTTCCCAATAAATGGTCGCTTAGTTGCGTGAGGGTTAGAGGGGATAACGCATTTACATTACAGCTATCTCCACCACACGTGACACTCATTGTTACATGCCTCCTACAGTAAGTACATAGTTATAAAAATAACCCAAGTTAAAAACATTAAAATTATATTCGCAAAATATCCCATATAAAAAAAAACAACAACAAAAACAACAACCAATTGATGAACTTCCTAACTGAGAGCTAGCCAACTTACTTCTACAGTGAAAATATTTTAATTAGCCGTTACTTTAGTATAGTCAAAGCTGGCGTTCATCACGAAACAACTACTCAGGATATACAAGGCATTTAACGAGCTGCGGGTAGTTACTGGGTTTGGCTGGGTTTGGTGTATTTGAGGTGTCTAAAAGTTTAATAGCGCAATATGCTACATTTCTGGTTGAGTAGACACAACTCCGAATATTGCACATCCAAAATCTCAAAAGCTCCCAAAGAACACCAAATTAAAGTAACCCCTTCCTCCCCCCGCCCCCCAAAAATAATAATAAAATAAAACAACAACAACAACAACAATGACAAAACATAACAGCGACGAAAAATAAAACAAAACTCAGGATCTTTCTTTTCAGTTATCATGAACATAGTGTAAAACATTTGTTCTTAGACCATCTTGGCTAAATTGAATATACAACACAAAAATGTGCAGATAGACATAATCAAGGCATTTTAGTGTGCTATTTTAATTACGCCTTCTTTTAGTATTAACTCGAAGGACAACGAAAATATTTGCATATATCATTTGGCTCTGTCTACTGTAGTTACAAAGTATGTCTCCCTTTTTATATTAAAAGTAATGCTTTCTGTGTAATGTCAATTGTGGTTTGGTCGCAACTTTAGAAAGTCCAGAAGGAAGTGGGCTATGTTCTGTAATCAATCTAGGCGCTTTATTTATTGTATTGCTAACCATTTTTTACTGATAATTTTTTAAATTAATGAATAACACTTTTCACTCGTTAAATTTAAGGTAGAACAGGAATGGAGAGAGGCAGGGTGAAGCTCATGAGAGGAAACGAGAACGGCTGCCGGACAGACCGAGAAGAGTGGAGGACGTCTGTAAAGGCCCTATGCATGTGCCAAGAAGGAGGACAGGTAACAAGTTAAACAGTAGCATTTTACATCAGACTTCCTATGATTCGAGCTTATTCTATTACATTCTCTTGTTTAGCATATAAAAAAAATGGGGAAGCTAAGAAATCCACCAAACCCTCACTTCATTGAAATAATAAAACCGAAAAAAACAAAAATAAACACAAAACCAGCAAAAACAAACGGAAACAAAAAACAAACAAACAAACAAACAAAAAACAAAAACTAGAAAAGCAATTAGACAGTCTCCTGGTCTGAAGTTTTCCTGTTTTATAGGTCTTGACAGTTTTGTCAAGATGTAGCCTTTTTTGGTGTTTTTGAACAAATTACCTCATAATCGTTGGGTATGCTTTGCTTGTTTGGTGGAATCTGACTTTAAATTGATTTCCAGCTACTGACCCCATTGTCTAATATAAAGTCCCTAAATTAATATGTGGGAAGAATGCCTAATATGGAGAATCATCATTATGGGTACAATTCGAGAAAAAAAAGTCTACTTGTTTTAGGCCTTTTATTCTAGCATATTTTGGGGTTATGTTGAGGTTCTGGATGGCATATCTATGGCTGTCCAAGATAAAAATGATCTTATGCACATGTTAACGAACGAAGAGATTGTGGGAAAGAACCCTCCAACAACAAAAATAACAATGCCCTATAAAATCAGAGCTTGTACCAGAAAACAGTGGTTCAAATCGCGTGTCTACCATTAGGAGTTTTTCGGAAAACATGGTCTCTTTCTTTCGGGTAATCACTTGGTTGTTATGTATCTGGGCCTTGCACTTTACAGTAATATCTCATTAGACAGATTTCTATTTTGCATGCTACAAAATGAACTAACTAAATATACCTGTGACTGTGCGCGTAGGCCAACAGCAACAAGCCGTGATGCAGGTCATAAACAGAAGCAATGACACAGCCTTGCGATCCTAGAAAGAAAAAAAGTCATTTATTGTATATATAACGAGCATTTTAGGTAATAAACCCTGCAAATAGAATTCTATATGTGCTATATTTCCACAGGTGAAAAAGCGATACGTCCAATCAACTTCGCGCATAGCATTCCTCCCATGTGAAAATATAACCAATTATCGCCCAGAGTAGAATCGCTTAGCTAATCAGAGCAAAGCATTCAAATGGCTTCCCAAAAGCGTGGCCCGCTTGAAGTTTGTGTTTTGAAAACATGGCTTTCAGGCTTCCCTTTTTAGTTCACTTTCGGAAACAGCAGCGGAATGTATCCAACATCTTTATGGTTAGCACGAGAGTTGTAAAACTTTGAAAAACAAACGAGTGAGCGATATGTTATCTCGCTATATATACAATAAACAAATTACAGCATAGTACGGATTTTTTTTTTCACTCGTTGCAAAACTTTGAAACACTCATTCGTTCGCTGCGCTCACTCGTTTGTTTTTCAAAGTTTTACAACCCGTGAATAAAAATCCGTACGTCGCACTTTCTATGAAGCAATCTGTATATGTTCACTGAGTATCGAACATCAAAACAGTTGTGATATCAATGCTGCACTTTCACTTACCATTTCGGCTGAGCGAGTCCTGTAGCCGGGTAAAAGAAGTTTCCTCAGGCGTTCTGCAGAGTTGTGAGGATTTCAATACAATTATCCCGTTAGCTAGCTTTTGTAAAGGAACGCTGTGTCTTGTGACAATGGACGGTGATTCGTTTATTTATCCATTTAGTGGATTTCCGGGATCGCTGAAAAGGAACTGCCGAAGACCAGGTGATAACTGACATGTTGCAATTGGGTCTGGTGTGCTACTTCGAGGTCAAAGATGACCAGAGTAATCAGAGTGATTATATTACTATGTTATGACTGACACTTGAAAATTCTTCCTTGTTAATTTTTTTTTCTTTTCCTTGTAAGAGGTTTCAGAAATGAGAACCACATATTTTTGTATGATTCATCGCTTTACATGCATTTTGATCACTTTGGTGATTGATGTTTCAAACTGAAAGGGAATATTAACAACGTATAGATAGAAAGTGAGACGCATTAGACAGAATCTGAAATAAAAATGTCTTTAAGACCTTTTTGAGGTCCTGGAGCCACTGCCATTGAACAGTTTTTCCATTTTGTTCCAATTGAAAGCGAAACCTAATTAAACTTTAGTGTCAAGAATCGTGATATGAATGGTTTAATTTCAGCCCGTAAGGCCTAGAACAACCATGAGCGCTTTAAATATTAATCTATTGGTCAAGGAATGTAACATGTTGATTATAACTGGCAAGATGGCGCGTTTCGAACGCGTCAAAGACGCGTCTGTGCTTAGTGCTTCCTCGTTTCATTAAACTGGCTTACATTCAGAAAGATAAGCCACATCTGTCTCAGTGGGGTGCTGAAAAACACTGTTCTTTATTATATAAATGCAAATGTAATTTTGAAATACCACGTGAGCTTTCGCGCGAAAAAATGATATCTCGACACGTGAAAATAACCTGTTATCTTTACAAGTGAGAAGAATACCCTGTCTGTGGTGAAATAATTTGTTGCTCCTTTTGCAGGAGAGTGAAATAGTTTGGTATTCCATTGGTGTTTATGTAATAAAGAGGACAATACATAGCCTCTTGAGGATACGAAATTTCTTTCTGGTGTTGATGCTATAATAGAAAAAGGAATTTCTCCGCGCGCGCGCGCGCAAATTATAGACTCTATTTATGTAACAATAAGACTTTTACACTCGGCCCCATTGGGCCGCATCACACCGATTTGGCTTCAAGTTTGCATGTAGTCTTAATTGATAGCCTCATAATTTACTGCGAAATGGATGTTCAAAGTTTTACAAACTTGGAATATATATTAATTTGGTAATAATAAACATCAGTATTTCGTTTCCAAGGAGAACCAATATGGCCGGATCAAAGAACTGCTTGTTGCTTTATATACCTCCGATGCTACAATAAAGAGAAACCTTAGCTACGGTAACCATGCACCTGAAAGACAATCTTTAAACTCATCTTCTGAATGGAACACTGTGTAAACAAAACGCTTTGATTTTGAGCGAACAAAATGTTATAGCCGTCTACTTGGGAAACTGATATCACCCATGCCATCCATGCGAATTGAAATTTTGCAATTTCAAAAGAAAGAACACACTGTAGAGAGGGAGAAAGGTTTCCATCGCGAAACAAAAATGTCAACTTGCACTTGTCAGTAGTTGCTAGTTGTAGGTCATAAAGTTCAAAACATTTATGGTTTCTTGGCTGGCTTGATGATATCTATATACATCACATCCCTAATACGAGGTCATGTCCTAGCTCGGCGCCTGCTTTCGGTGTTCCATAAACAAACTAAAACATCCACTTTGTATGATATCGAAAGGACTCTGTTACATTTACTTCTGCATTCTCAGTAAGCAAAAAGACAGAAGTTCAACAAGTATCCAAAATAACTGAGATTTAACCTCTTGACTAGATATAAAATACCGAGACATCAAATTAAATATTTAGAATTTTTTATAGCACCAAATCTGTCATAATCCCGACTCAACAGCATGTTCTGTGGTGCCCACTAAAACGCAAGCCAAGAACAACTGTATTGTTTGCTCGGTAAGAAAGAAAAACATGAAGGCATGCTTACATGCAGGGCCGTAGCCAGAAAAGAGTGAAGACTGAGGCAATGTCCATGAAAGAATTTTGACTGAGGCAGTGTCCGTGGTTAAATTCTCTTCCTAGGCATTTAGGGTGTTTATGACGATTATAAACAATAAAAACGAAAAACAAATTACCGAGGCAAGTGCCTCGGTTTGCCTGTTACTAGCTACGGCGCTGACATGACTAGTTTTCTATTAGTACAGCAAAAGAATAGCCATAAGGGAAAACAAAGCCAGTAAACTGAGTTCAAACAACTTCAAGAAATTTGGAAAATTCTACGGCATTCGGCATGTTTGTATATAGCACAGTAGAGCATCATACTCATGAAGAATACGGCTCATAGGTACCACAGAAAGTTGTCGAGAACTCGTTATGTGAGTGACATGCGAATGCAACTGTGTCAAGACAGACAGGATAGAAGAAGTGAAATGTGTATTATTTTGTGAATGGCTCAAACTAGGGGGATCATGTCGTTTCCTATGTAAACAGGTTCCCGACACAAGAATGCTTCACCAAGCAAACGGAAATAAAAGCAATCTTCGATGTGCGGTCAATGTTTAGAGCAAGAGGCTCACACTTCTTCTCTTCCCTGTTCATTTGAAATGTTTTCTTTCCATTAGCTTAAAACAGGAGATATAATGCATGATAATCCATGAAATGTTTCCTTGCAAGTCATGACCTTAACAACTCTAACAATCCCCTGGGATGTGCTCACAGAGAGCACGTGCAATTGTTCTTTTTTAAAATTAAATCAACTCGCTTCTCTGCCAAAAAATCCTTAGTAGACAAAACGGACAAAGAAAAAAATGGTCCAATATGTGCTCCTTATTCAATAAAGCCCCGTTTACAACGCATAACCTCAAAGTACCGTGCAAGTCAGTTAGGCTAGCGTGCAGTTTCACCACTGTTACACTGCGTTATTTATTTGCTGGACAAGAAAGCTTCACAGCTCAAATTTCCAAAAACAAAAATAAATAAATAAATAAATAAGTCGTGTAGATAATTTTTTATAGTAAAACCTAGAGGTTTTATTTGTAGAACTAAACACGTTTGCAATCGTACCTAACCAAGGGAAATTTCCATTATTTTCATGGCTTGCTTGGCGGTAATTGATATGCCTGCTTCAATTACCGCCAAGCAAAAAGTCTGCAACATAAACAACAGCGGACACTTTCTCTGCTTCAGCTTCCTTATTTCGTATCGTATGTTCGTTTCAGGAAAGGATCACTTTCGCTTCCTTCAGCAGTGCAACTACACCTTAAGGAAATAAGACAGATATCCAATAACCTGTCAATCATTGTTTCTGGGCTGTCCTGTATGTTTACTTGAAGAACCTATAAAATGAAAAGTCACTCAGAAAATTTCATAATTTTGCAAGCGCTGAAGTTTAAAGCAGTGCTGTTGTCCATTCGTCTGCTCACTACCTGCTTAGTCACCCGACGACAGCGACCGCTAGTCTCACCATGAAGGTAAACCGTGTTAATGTACACTTCTTCCAGTGGGTAATTGATGTTCCATTCTAGTTACTTTTCTGGTTTCCCTTTCTAGATCTTTTCAATTGCAGTTCTCAGCCTGGCGTATTTATGTCTTCTGCCCTTCACATATGGAGAGGTTAGTTTTTCATATACTTTGTGAATATACACGTAGACTGCTTTGTTCTTTGCTGAAAATTTTTTTTTAGCGTTAGTCGTCATTAGCTGATGGAGTATGCAATATCCCCTTCAGACAATGTTAGATCCCCCTGAAAAGTAAAATTGGCGTATTAAAGTGTGCATAATTATGTTGCCCAATTAATGGCTGGGCACTTTTTCTCCTACTGAAAACCCCTCTTTGCATTTTCTGGGCCGATTTCCAGTAGCGAGTGGAACAGCATTCTCAGGAAAAATAGCAACCGCGTGAGGTATATGATACTCAACCGATCGTACATTTATTAGTGAGAATTTCCTGTCTATTTGATTTTACAAACAGAATGTCCGGAACTTTACGGTAGAATGGCTCGCCTTTTGGATTCTCAATTGTTTCCAAGATTTCTGAAAAAAAAGTCTGGGAAAACTTCGCGCCATCTGCGCCAGTTTCGAAAGCTTCTAGAAATTCAGGTTGAATGGTATCGCCAATGGCAAGCATTAAACAAGCATTCTCTGAAACGTGCTGAGGAGCATTGGATATTTCTGCACCACAGACCGTGTGGGAGAGATAAGCTTACCCGAGACCTACTTTTTACAAGCACTGTTGTGTTTATATTTTTTCAAGAACTGAGTTTGAGAAATAAACACTGGAAGTTTAATGTGGAACGGAATCGTACGTTGTTAAATTACAAAGGTCATCCAAAGATTGACAATATTTGATCGTACTGTCATTCTCTGACCTAGCTTTCATAAAATAACCATGGAAACGTGCTCTCGTCCTAAACTAAGACAGCTAATATTTTTTGAATTTTAGAAGCAGCCAGTATTTCTTCAGGAAGAAGTAAATAATGGAATGAAAAAACATGTACATCATCAGGACATAAGAGTTCTTACTGTGAATACTTGTGAATACTTTATTTACCCTCGGATTGTAGAGTAGCTCTATATGCGCTAATATCTCCGAGCATTTCACAGCGTCACAACAAATGCCAGTCCCCAACACCGGGGGCTTCATGCCCTGCTCTTTACGATAAGCGTGTGGGTTCTTTTATGTCCCCTGCTAACCATAACATCGAAGATGCAGGAGACGAGGCCTACGGTTTATAGTCCTTATCCGAGAAGACCTGAACGCCTAACCATTTGCAGGGCAGCACCAAGGCAGCACGTTCTCCTCAGTTACTTTAAGACCCCGAGTGTTGGTCCGGTCTGGGGCTCGAACCCTCGACCTTCCGCACAGCAGTCCGGCGCTCTACCAACTGAGCTAACCAGGCGGTCTGGTTAGGTCTTTCTGCCTGTACTTAACTGGGTGAGACTGAATAGCTACCCTGGAAATAAGTAAATTAAGTTGCTTGGAGCCGGAACAGTCCCCAGGTCTTTTTTAAGCTTGCATTTCTCAGAGAGAGGAGTGATAAGAGCAAACATAGTTTTTTTTTTCTTCTGTTTCAGTTGTGTTTTCAAAGCGGTGTAAAACAGAAATGCCACAAACATCTTAGTTGTTGGGGGTGGTCGACGTTCCAACTCATTTGATTTTTTTTATCTTTTAACAAAAAACAGGAAAGGTTTTTTCACCGAGCCCTATATCTAGATTAAGCGCCCACTTCTATAATCGTACAATCTCGTATCAGTGATGTCTATTTAGGAATTCATCTCATTGTTCAATATCCTAGGCAGCCTGCAGAGATAGAAGTCCCAGTAGTTGTCTAAATACAATCTTGTTATACGAAAGCCTGATTGTGTCTTGTTTGGATGCAGCCATCGGTGTTTTTTTTTATATATCGCCCATATGGATTGATACTACACTATCCAAATAGAGAGAAAGTATAGTAAAGTAGCTAGAGTCAAGAAATAAAAGTCACAAGAACCCGGAATTGTTATAGATTGAAGTAATTTGATTGTTTTATTCAATCAGAGCACATTCAGAGTAAGTTTTTACTGACAATGATTGTACAAATTTGGAATGATACTGAAACTACTGGAGCTACTGAAACTACTAACTAGTGAAACGACAACCCGCGGTCCTCCTGATTTGACCAGACAGTTGGTGTTTCTAACGATCATAGGATTTGTGATGTTATGTCAGATTAGTAATCAATATATTGTAAACATTTCAGTGTTCTACAAACAAGTACGATTACGCCAATAGTAAGTAGTATTAAAAAAAATCGATTAAGGAATATAAAAAAATTGCGACATCAAATTCCATAAATAGAAGACTGGCCGGAAAATAGACCTTTAGTCTCAGACTATCTAATACACCATCCCATATACATGTATTGCGCGCCCTTCATACTTGTTGTCATGCTATTTCCAAAAGAGGTTACTTCAAAAACTTTTTTCAGTTTTGAAAATTATTTCCTAGGGCGAACCTATGAATAATCTAAAATTAATTTCGGCGTAAAATCATCAATATCTCTGCCGATTATTTCTTTAGGTCGCTCGCTATCAAATGGCACTTGAAGAGAGTGGGACAAAATTCACACAGAGAATAGAAGTCGATGAAGAACAAGAAGTTGAAGTTTTCCGAGTTCCTGCCTACAACAACGTTCAGGGCGCTGATTTCTACCATGACTTCAAAAAGGTAAGTTTTAAGGGTTTTATCCAGAGTTTTTCACATTGCATGCTTAGTAAAATTTAGCATCCCCTCAGTGGAAATAATGAAATTCGGATATATCCTTCGCCTAAATTCTGCTTTGAAAGGGAATCTTGCTAGCAAAACCTTGTTAAAAAAATAAATATTCCTCTCTTGGAAAGCCCTCCAGCATTGACTTTTAAACATTTTGCATCTACAGCGTCTCACTGCTACCAGGATTCTGTCCCGAAAGGTCTGCTACATCTCAGACCTGGACTTATCTGTTTCGCCACCAGCCCAGCTGAAAGAGGATCTCGAGCGGGTAAATACTCTAGCTTTAAAATTACCCATACCTAATTATTAAAACTTGGCAAATTCTTTCGTTGTATGTTTTTCATGGCTATTTTGAATGTTGATTCAGGATAAAAACCTGGAAAAATATACGAAATAACTTGCATAGTTATGTAGGCTCATGAGACTAACCGATAGAAGCGACGGTCATGTAATGCATAAATGAGAATAAGACAAAAGATATTCATGGTCAAGGACCCTCCAACATAAATCTTAGCCGGTTTGTTTGCTTCTTTGGTGTTTACTGGGTTTCTTCACCATTTCCTTCAATCAATCGTGTTTTGCCATTGTGGAGGGAAATCAAAAAAACTGCTAGCTCAATCAACGTCATAAATGTATCACATGGTGCATACTTATGGGAATTATTTGCCCAAGCTTTATAGCATCTTCACATGAATCCCTTCAAAAAAAAACACAAAAAAAAACAAAGAGAAACCGATGAACAACGCCACATAGGTTATCATGCTAATTCCAGTATAGGTTCCTAATTTCAAAGTTGTGCTTACTTTGAGCTGAAATCGGATAAATGACCTCCAACTTATCGTTTAAAATCAGCCTGTTGAGCGTGCAGTTTCACCTGAAACATGTGATATACTGAAGGGATGCATTTGCCTTTACAAGAAAAAATGGCTGGGCAGAATTAATAAGTATACGGCGCTTTAAATTCAAGTGATGAATTCAATTTTTTCAACCTCTTTCCATTCTGCAGGCATCGTCTTTGGCTGACGATCTACCTGTCGTATCAGAGTCGTATGCTGTGATGATACATGGAAAGGCTAACAGACTTCTTCTTACAAAGGAGATCTTAGACTTTTGCAAAGAATTACCCATTTACAAAACTGAACACACCACAATCGACCCAACCAATGAAACTGCTAGTAAGTAGACATGTTCTGATATGTTGATGACGCAGATGACCAGATTTAAGACGATATCTCGTTAAAGTGCATATGAAGCGAAATCAGTTTCAAAGACACTTTTCCAAAGTTTGACCCGTGTTTGAAAAACATTGGCGATTTCATAGCACCTGAAAATTTTGCGATTTTGCTCTCAAAAATGGTCTCCGAATCGCGCAGGCAAAATGTCCTGATGAAGTAGTGTTGTGGACAGGACTACGAGATTGCAATACGATACGATGTGTATTGGTTATACACAACATCGTTATCCTCGTCGTCACTCCATTAAGAATCGTTCGACATGTTTTGCCTCAAAAACATTTCTTTGTGTCCACAAAACTACGTCACGAGATGAAATTGCACAATAGACTCTCGTCCCAGTCTCCTGACCATGTCTTGACAACAATTGAGCAGTTTTCAGCGCCTAAAACATGACTAAATTTTTATTTGTGAGGTGGGGTCAACTGTCTGGTAGTGTTTCCAACCCATTTTAATCCTAGCAATTTCCTTTTAATATCACTTCAAATGGCTTACTATGCCTATTAATTAAAAAAAAGACCAAGAAGACTGAGGAAGAAAAGTTCCCCTGTAGTATCTAAGTAAAGAAAACCCTGCAGTTATGTAAGATTTTCTTTTTTAATTAAACTCTAGTACACACATACGAAAACATTCCTTTCTTTGGTGATCCCTTCCCCTTCTCCCCTTCCCTCCCGTCCCTGATTTCACAACCCCTTTTTTCCAGGCTCACCCGTCTGAGATCCTGACTTAATGCCTGAGGATAACGCTGACGTTTGTCTTTTTCTTTTCAGTCATCCCGAAAAATCGCAAGGAAACTGAAACAAACTTTCAATTTTGCCTCGAAACTCTTGGAAGAGATCCTTTTGAAAACGTACTCAAAGGAAATTGCATTCGCCCTGACGAGTACTGGGACCTGCAGTGCAAGTTTGAACAGAGATCAGTTTTAACTTTCAATTATTATTATGTTAGCTGCCATAATCAGTTGGCCTCCGGAAGACTGCAAGAGGATTGCAAATCTGTCCGCAAAAGTTATCAAATTCCTACTTGTTGTGACTATATCTGCGCAAAATAAAACAGTTATTTAACAGGTTTTAAAGAATATGTCTACAGAGAAACGGCTTTATTCAACCGTTTAGTCACATACTGTTGTGTGATTAAGTAAAAATAGGGAAAAGAGAAAGAATTATGAGAAATTGGTTTTCGCGCAAATTGTTACTTAGGTTTTATGTTGCATTTCGTGTAAAATAATAATCAGAAATAAAATAAAATGATTATGTTTACTCGCTATAAACCAACATTCGTGCCAGTTGAAAGTGTAAAATAAGTAAAGTCAGACTCTTTGTTGTCTAGGACTGATTATAGCATTACGATAACTGGAACTGATTTCTTGCGTTTAAGACTTGGTATACAAAAATGCTATAGGACATGGGACAATACAAGTGGCTTTAAGTGTCTTTATACGTTGTTTTCCCTGAAACATACAAGGCATTTTCAATCAGTCTTTCCGTAACCAAATCAATGCGGAAATTAGGAAATAGATTGAACTTCCGTATAATGTATTTCTTAGGGCAATCGATATTTCCATGAAAACGATAATTCAAATCTCCAAGTCTAACTAAGTGGAGGTGTCAGTACAAGACACCCTCCCCTCCCCCTGATTTTGACAGCTGGAGCCCAGTAAGCCACCAGCAGATAGGCCATTTTCTGGGCCATCCACCGGCCCAGGCTTGAAGGAACCACCCTGGGTTTAGAGTCGCTGGTTAAGCCTGGCGGGCACGTTTTTGCGAAATCGCTCAGGTAAACAAAAAAGCTAATATCAGTATCTCAAACTTCTAAGCTCCCTCGACTTCTACAAGTGACAAGTACAAAATACCTTCAACTTTATTCTTAGGAGGGCCGGTTATAAAGTTAAACTCTCTCTAGGGCAGTCATCGTTAGGAAAAAATAACAGTGGCTGCTTGATAGGGGTTTTCTATTGAATAGGACAAGACAGAGCGAAAGAAGCATTCTCGTAAGGCGTGACTGAAACCTCGTTCTAATTGAATATGACAAGTAATACACAGAATGTGGATTACAGATTTAAGTTTTAATGATGTTTAAGGAGACATCACGTCTGGATCTGCTAAGTTATGTCACTCAGTTCCTAACTCAAAACATTAAAAGGTAGTAAACACACCGGCATTCTTCAGATAAATACAGCCGTAGTAATAAAAAATAAGGAGTTTAAGCAAATCGCTAAGGCTGGAGCTACTACGGTTGCCGTGACGGAAGGAGAGTACGTATCGGTGGTCTGCCAATTTTTTCTGTGCAATGCATTTTACGGATTTTCTGGCTTTGCCAAGGAAGTTACAAACTGCATTCTCGCTGAGACCCACTTCAGGCGTCGTGCTTTTGCTTTGCCCAACTAAATTCAGGAATTAAGTTCTACACCACTCTGGGACGGCAGCAATTCAAACGTAGTGGTTCTGTTGCGCCAAACAAATTTCATAAATAGTATTGATGTAAAGTGTATATGAAGTAATTCATATTTGAACTGCAGTTGTAGACGCAAGTGAAGTACCCGTACCCCGTTCGAATCCCGTTGAAACCCTGATTTTTTTCAGGCTTCTTCCTTCTAATTGCTTAAATTGGAAAATTTACTGCGAGGATCATACTTCACTTGCATCTACAACCGCAGTTCAAATATGAATTACTTCATATACACTTTACATCATTTCACTCCTTAAGGGAGATAAATTGACCTTGCTCTCAATGTGTGGCTTCATAGCTCAGTTGGTAGAGCATCGCACCGATATCGCTAAGGTCATGGGTTCGAATCCCGTTGAAGCCCTGATTTTTTTCAGGCTTCTTCCTTCCAGTTGCTTAAATTGGAAAATTTACTGCGAGGCTTCAGTCAATTCTGATTTGGGTTCGACTTTGGTACAACGCTTGAATCAGAGTTGTTTTTCTGCCTAAATTGCAATTTATTTCGGTACAGCAATGAAGCCGTGTGGTTGTAGACCCGATAAAGCACATGCTATCACTTTTTTTAAACTGTAATCCCGAAGGGCTTCTTATATCGCCTTCTACCAAGACAGTGTTCTAAGAGAATGCGTAACAAGCCTGGTCTCTTTAGCAGCCTTTATTTGGATCGAATTGGTTGTCAGCCAGACTATCTTATTTCACGCGGTTGGGATAGTTGTAGACTTTGCCCTTAGACTGTGGAACATCAGTTGAGTTCAGTATAGCTCCATTGCTAGCTGGCTGTCTCCTTTTCGTTGCGGGAATAACATTAATCGCTCACTCGCTCCGTTCACGTAGAACAAAACCATGGAGACTGTTTGTTTGGTTGTAAAATAAAGTAGTTTGGTTTGCAAAATACGGCCGGCTGACATTGTGTCTACACAAATGAAAATTCTGACAATGGTAATCAAAGAGCTACTTCAGAATGTGGTGTTTTATTCAAACAAAAATTACCTTAAATATTTTTATCGTGCATTTTAGTCTAGTTTCATGTTGCTATGGGTCTGTGGAACTGATTTACAAAAGTTTACGCAAATTTATAGACTGCGATGAGTTAACGAGGGAATAAGCAGAAAGAACTTCGGAAAGTAAAACAAGTTTAGACGTATCTAAATTGAACAACAGAAAGAGAGATTCTGAAGCCTTCCAAATCTTTGGCAGCGAGGGTTTTATTTCCGTTTTCGGTTTTGGATGAAATTAATTGCGGTTTTGCGGTTTTGGGTGATTTTTTGCGCGGTTTTTCGGTTTCTTATAGGCCTCTACGTCCCCCTGTTAAAGGACATAGTATGCAATGGAATTCTTAAAGTGGCACTATGACGAAAATTGCATCTTTTCTATCAAAGCCATTTTAAAACATAAACAAGTAACCTGCCCGAGAAGAAAAATGCTGTTTATTATTTTCAAATATCTCCTTTTGTTTCAGAGATATTCAAGTTTTTAAAATATGCAAATTAGCCAAGTGATTACGTCATAGAACTTTTTAAGGATTAAACCACTGCAAAAACCGTGTACGATCAAAAAAACTTTAAAAATAGAAAATATACTGCAGTATACTGCAGTACAATTTCTATTTTTATGTCATACACAACCGCATTTTGATCAGATATGATGAAAAGAGATATCTCAGCCAATTTGTATCAGAAATGTTTGATTCTTTGCAGTAAGATTCTACTAAATGTGCTCCACAATTTGAGCTTAACAGTTCTTTACCATGGCAACATACTGGGTTCCAGACTTCCCTAATATGAAAGGTATTTCTGGCCACCTTTGGCGTTCCATTTTTGTATTTGCAAATTGTGTCTCATATAACAACAAGCATATCTATATGTTAGTTCGAGTTTGTTGCCTTGTCTAACGTTTTTCGAGCTGAAAATCACTTACATATTAAAATTAAGTGGGTGGGGACTGGAAAAGAGCGAGTTGTCATGGTAACAAAATCTTTTGAAGTCGTGGGTGTGTTTTCTATAGTGCTATTAGCCTGCCAAGATTCCATGGTCTACGCTGCAAATTGGCCAAGATAGCTCTACTTATATACTTGATGTAAAATTGGGTTGAGTGTATGACATCATCAGTCATCTCATTTGCATATTTTGCACAATTTCAAACTTAAATATCTCCAAAACTAATGCAGGTATTTGGAAACGGTAAGCGGCGTTTTCATTCTTTCATCAACTTCTATGTGATACACTAAAAAGATCAAGAGGTAAAAACTTAAATCATAGTAGCACTTAAAAATGTCGAGATGTCCGTGAAAGAAGGCCATAGAGGCGAAATAAACTTGACGTAGCAGCCGCTTTGTAGGGCAAAACATTTCGACTCACGTAGTCAGATTTCACGCTACGGCTGGATGCAACCGACGTACATACGCAGTGTCTTATTTTGGGAAAAAGTTACTTCCGGCAGTCGTATTAGTACTAGCCGTAGCTATTTGCTTAAACTCGCTAATGATCTAGAGAGTACATACTTCAGTTAAAGATGGAATCACGATTTAGAAAAGGGAAAGTAATCGACAATTGTACTACAGTCCGGAACATTCGTTGGCCCTATTTTTGTCCTATGCCATAAAAAGAGTCTGTATTGTAGACTCAATACTCCGTGGCACACTTCTTTTATCATAGGCTGATTCTAACTTTAAACTAAAATCGGTCAAACACAAAACTGCAGTATTGTACCACTCTACCAGATCTCCATACTCAATAGTTATTTCGGAAGCAACAGACTGTTTTTTATCTATAGGATACGTTAACATGAATGATATATATTTCTAAGCCACTCCTTAACCTACCATATTGCAAAAAGCTCAATAAAAACAACACAAAACTGGTTTAAGTGTTTTGTGAGGCATTGAACTCTGTGGCTTTGTATTCTTCTCTGAAAAAACTAACGTTACCAAGTTGAGTGGGTCTTCTGGCAAAGTCTAGTCAGGCTATCAACTTTAGCTCCTCGTTTGCACATGAGTTCCAGGTCGCATGGCCAGTTAGTGAACTGCAAGCAAAAAAAAAAAAGAAAAAAAGAAAAAAAGAAAACGTTAAAACGAATTTCAAAAGACCTTCCTGGAGGGGCGGTAATTCAGTGGTTAGAGGGTTGGACCCGGGTCGAGTGGTGCGGGGTTGGAGCTCTGGCCGGAGTCATTTTACCGTGGTCTTTTGGACAAAACAAATAAGCTATCATACCGCTTCTCTTCTGCCAGGTGTGAAATGATAAATGGGTACTGGCAAAACCGTTGACATCTGAGAATATAATGCTCAATTATTGGCTATAGTACCCTGGCGGTCAACCAGCATCTCTTTTAAACCACAATAAGTTAAGTATAAGTGACTGGTTTCCGATTAATCTTAACCTTTAGGGACTGGTCAAAAAGTACAAGGGGGTGGGGGCCGGGGGCCGGGGGGGCGTGGGCCGTAGCATTTCAAAATGTGGTGGCAGAAAACACAGGACTCACCCCTTCCATTTGGGACAAAACGGAGTGACCCACCCCAAAATGAAGGTTGAAAATCATATGACCCACCCCCCTATAAGACATGACATTTTTGTTTGCATAATCCGACAAAATATTTTTTTTGTGGATGAAATTCTGGCATTATTTACGTTTTAGATATATTTCTAAACAATAATACAAAATCAACGAAAAATAATATTGTTTTCCATTACCCTTGCAACTTTACGTCATGACTGTAAACTCTAAGAAAACTTGATCTTTGAGCATGTGTTCCGTACCCTTGGGGACAAGTAGTATGTAGACACAATATCATAGCAACTCTTCGGCCTTCGTAGCTTAATTAAAAATATATCACCACTGTTTGCGTTATATATTTTTAATGATGTAGACACAAGTTGGCTATTTGGTGTTCTTGAATACCAGTATGTCAACCGAGTGCAGTATTTTAAATATTTCTGCCCTGCAACTCCCTGCTCAATCCTTTAGCTTTTGTAAAAATTTTACAATACATAAATTGTCATCTTTATTTACACTAGCCAAGCGTCCTTTTTCAAATACGGCTCGAAATGTTTTTGTCCTTTGTAACAATGTAAGCAAGTGACATACTCGAACACCAACCCACGGTCTGCCAAGTGCCTTACGCATAGTGTGGAGCTGGGGCTTTAATAAAGGGGTGCTTTGCACCCGTCTTGTCTGAAAAGGGCAGAATACATAGGGCTTTTAGTCCTATTTCTGCCAGTCCGGCTATGCCATACTGATGAGGCCTAACAAGGCAGAAACAGCCGTCCATGGCTGCCACTGACTGGGTGATACGGCTGTGCGCATGCCAGACCGTGGATTGGTGTTTGAGTATGTCACTTGTTTTAATTGTTTGAAAGGAGTTACCTTTGTTGTCGATCCGTGTCAAATGTGTGCCAATTTCCCCCCACCCCCCCCAAAAAAAAGAACAGGATGACCTACCCCCAAGGGGAAGCTGAAAATTAAACGACCCACCCCTTACCAAGGGTTCAAAAACTGATAACCCACCCCTTCTCTGCTCCGGCCCACCCCCCCCCCCCCCAATACTTCTTGACCAGTCCCTTATCTAAAACCATTCGCCTCAGAGAAAAAAAAAAATGTTTTTGCATAACCAAGCTACTCACTAGTTTAGTCGTTGGAGTTCTACGGCATAAGACTCAACTGTCGATTCGTTTCGTTTCCTGCAGAAAGGTACTGTGCATGAGATTTCGTCTTACGTCACTTTTAAAGTTGCTACAAACCACGAGGTAACAATGTTCAGTGTAGTTGCGAGAGTGCTATGCTAATACTTTTGATTGGGATTGTTAACAACGGTATTCTAAGCTGGAGGATACAATCCTGGCTCCAAAGATAGATGAAGCAAACAATCGATATATTAAAACTTGTAACTTCACAAATTCGGGTGGAAAACGCGGCGTATCTTATCAACATACTTTATGCCGCCTCTTTATATCTGACTGTATTCCCAAAACATATCTAGAGAATTTGACTTGTCACGGATAATCATGATACAATTCTCGCCTACAGCTAGCTCTCCACAAGGCTCAAGTAAAAGAAAATAGCTCTTCTGTATACCTTTCGAGGCCAGGAAGACTAAATTCAACGCCTTTTTGTTGAATCATGAATTGTACAATTTTATTAGGAGTGCTTTAAAATGAAATTCGAGTCTAAATAGACACGAACGTATAGATATCAAAACCAGAGTGGAAGACTGATCTATAGCTTTCTAAAGACCTGCACCGTCCTGAATGGACTAAGACAGAGCAGCCTACCTCGAGAATCGATTGAACTTCAAACAAACTGGGCCACCTGGCCATAATAAATTGCCGCATGTTGTCACCAAGTCAATTATTGACCGGAAACAACACCAATAAATCTAACCCGCGCTAGCGAATTACAGGCATGTCTACTAGTAAGCTAGGCCGAAAACGCCTGGAATTGATCAAACAAGGAAATGAAAGGTTTACTCACGATCGATCAGCTTTCAAGGTGCTTTCCTTCACACTGTTCGTGGCCATGTTTTACTCGCAAATAGCAATGCCCCGGATGTACTTCAATTTCAACGAGAAGGAAAGTAGGATATCATGATCAACTCTACAACAGATCTTAGCCCGCAAATTTCAGGCCAAATAACGCCAACAGCAGCTAGAAATGTCTACTCCAATGCACGTCTTGGCCCTAAATTGATGTGGGTAAGGCTCTTTGCTGTCTAAAGCAAGCACAACATTATCGTCAGATGCAGCGGTCCAAACGGACAACGATTACGGGACTAAATGACGTCCCGCGCCTAGTACATCTCAGGACCGCTTCATGCACGATAATGAAGCTTGCTTCATTGGACTTAATGATGTCCTCCAGCAGACGTCCTTTAAGCCTCGTTCACACTTGTGCGATACGCATAACACAAGCGACATAAGCACAAGCATAAGCACAAGAAAAAAAAAATACATGTTCCATTTTTCTTGTGCTTATGCTTATGGTTATGTCGCTTGTGTTATGCTTATCGCACAAGTGTGAACCAGGCTTTAAACAGCAGTTATAGAAAGCTAATTGATTAACGCTACCTCCGAGATATCGCGCGAGCTAAAATTCAGCCGAGTGTAGCCAATTGGATAAGGGGGAAATGGAGGAAGGGGCTTGGGCAAAAAAAAATAATAAAAAAATAAAATAGATAACACAAACAGCGGTGATAAACATTGTATTCCAACGCATTTTTACATAGAACTTAACGTTTCGTATGCTAATCAACATACATTTTCAAAAGTGACGGTTACAATTTTTGAAAACTATATATATATCGTAAACATAAGAGGTCTGGAACCTAGACTGAGAAATATGATCTGCAGCAGTACGTGTATAAACATAATGAGGAGTAACAGCTAAAACAGCAACAACTTCTCACTACTAATATTGACATTAAGGGAAGGCTTTAGCTCTTGAATGAACAAAGTCTCTTTAATTTTGCAGTGAAAGTCAGTTTTTCCGGACGCTAAAATGTCAAAATGATCCCAGTTAATGTCGTGACCAGTGGTTTTCACATGATCAGCAATGGCTGATGAATGGTCACTTTTGGCGAGGGCCTTGAAATGTTCTGTTTTTCTGTCATGGAGTCTTCGTTTTGTTTTGCCGATGTAGAATTCATCACAGTTCCAGCAACCAGCTTTATAGATGACCTTGGACCTCTGAGATCGGTTCAAGCGATCTTTGTATGGAAAAAAGGATTTGATGCGGCGTGTGTTTTGGAATATGATCTTGAGGTTGACGAAAGAGTAGAAATTGTATACGCATGATTTCAGACGTTTCGTGACTTGGTCACTGTGAAGACCTAAGTAGGGTAACACGATTAAGATATCTTTTTTGGGAACTGTAGCTTGAACGAGAGGTTTGTTTTTATTTTTGTTCAATACATCGTTAATGTTGAACGTGATAACACCTTGGGGGTAACCATTTTGCAACAGGAGCTTTCTGAGATCTTTAATAGCGGCCTGTAATAAAGATGGTGAGGAGCAAATTCGGAAGCAACGATAGGTAAGAGTGCGGATGAGGTTGATTTTGTACTTGCGAGGTGTGAATGAATCCCACTTAGTATAAAGGCCTGTGAATGTCTTTTTCCGGTAGACAGATGTAGTGAAAGTGTTGTCAGGGCAGCGTTTGAGAAGGACGTCTAAAAATGGAATCATACTGTCTTCTTCGAATTCAATAGTAAACTTGATGCTATCGTGTCGACTATTTAAAAAGCTTAAAAACTCATTCGCCTCGTCTTTGCTGTCAAACATGGTGAAGGTGTCATCTACATATCTGAACCAAAGTGAAGGACAAAACCTGCTTTTCATCAACCATTTTTCTTCAAAGTGGCACATGAAAATGTTTGCCAAAACGGGGCCTAAAGGTGAACCCATGGCAACACCATCAATCTTTCGTCAACCTCAAGATCATATTCCAAAACACACGCCGCATCAAATCCTTTTTTCCATACAAAGATCGCTTGAACCGATCTCAGAGGTCCAAGGTCATCTATAAAGCTGGTTGCTGGAACTGTGATGAATTCTACATCGGCAAAATAAAACGAAGACTCCATGACAGAAAAACAGAACATTTCAAGGCCCTCGCCAAAAGTGACCATTCATCAGCCATTGCTGATCATGTGAAAACCACTGGTCACGACATTAAATGGGATCATTTTGACATTTTAGCGTCCGGAAAAACTGACTTTCACTGCAAAATTAAAGAGACTTTGTTCATTCAAGAGCTAAAGCCTTCCCTTAATGTCAATATTAGTAGTGAGAAGTTGTTGCTGTTTTAGCTGTTACTCCTCATTATGTTTATACACGTACTGCTGCAGATCATATTTCTCAGTCTAGGTTCCAGACCTCTTATGTTTACGATATATATAGTTTTCAAAAATTGTAACCGTCACTTTTGAAAATGTATGTTGATAAGCATACGAAACGTTAAGTTCTATGTAAAAATGCGTTGGAATACAATGTTTATCACCGCTGTTTGTGTTATTTTCTTAATCAAGCTACGATGGCCTAAGAACAAGAGTTTATAAAATGGATAACATTTTAGGTTAGGTAAGCTCTACAAGCTGCTCCCATTAAGAACCCCCCCCCCCCCCCCCCCTTCACACCACCCCTCTTCCGGAATAAAAAAGTCACCAGTTACATGAATCGAGGTGTTCAAATCTGCGGTATGTTTCTAGGAATACGGTCAGATATATACATTTAGAAATCAGCCCAAACAAAATACGTGCGCTGATTGGTTGAAAATCGTGTTTCCTTAATTCTATTTAACAAGTAGATTCCATGTTGCCGTGCGTCTGTTCAGTAATAGAACACAGATGACGTCAAAATGTGGTAAAAACAAAAAAGTGGCACACGAGGCGACAGCCGAGTGTGTCACTGATGTTCTTACAACATTTTGACGTCTTCTCTGATCTATTACTGAACAGACGTACCGCAAAATAGAATCCATTTGTTTTATATATATAATAACAAAGCAATTTACTAAAGATAAAGCTATTTTTTATTTCAAAATATTTCAACATACGCGAAACCCGACCTTTGCCCGGCCTTTGCCCCGCTTTTGCCGACTTTGGCGAACACGAAAAAAAGCCACTTGACGTAATCTATTTTCTATAGAAAATGAAGTAATTTCTTTGGTCGCTATGCGTAGCAACGACCTGTGATTGGTCCAGGAAAGTCACGCCACTGTCAAACTTGGCTCGAACAGCTCGAGCGTCCCTCCTCGTGGAATAAAAACTTGCAGCGAAAGCAGAATTGAGCTTCGAAATCTACAAATTTTAAAGAAAATGCTGGAAAAGTCAAATCAATTTTTGTCATCAAAGCAGCCCTGTGAGCCGAAAAGCTTGGACGTTACGTTAAATGTTGCAGGAGTTGAGAAAATACTCTTGGACGACTTGTGGTTGCGGTCAACCTAGAGGTCATTTGATTAGAGCATTTGCGACGGTGGGAATTTTTGTCTTCTGTGGTTGGTGATTCTCAAATCAGTTTGATATAATGTCGGAGACACATTTTAGTTGTGATACAGTTGGCCGTGAGCTATACATGGCCCGAGCAGCTTCGCTGCTGTGCCCTGAAATGGACCGGAATAATCGCATCCCTGGAAAATCAAGGTTATGTGTTTATTTTAACTGATTTTAAAAGTGATGTTTTGTTGTTTCATTCCTGACATCAATCAGTGTGTCAACAATTATTTTGAGACTGGGAAAATTGACCTTTTTAAATAAATTAATCTTAGAAACATTTTGTCTATAGGATTCGTTAAATTCGAGAAAAAAACAATGTTTATCGGCCTACTAACACAAATTTCGTGCTTGTTTTAGTCTTGCTCGACTGCCGACTGAGACTGCTCGAGTGTTTTTTCTGAACCTTTTTCTAAAAGAAACGGCTGTAACTTTCTTCCTGCTTCTCGAACCTGTTCAATGCCTCGGCAAGACTTGTTTTGCACCTTATCTTTTGCCCAGTCACGTAAAATATTGTCTTAATTCTCAACATTTTCCGCCATTTTAAAACATAGAGGGAAAATCTCTGTAATGACGTCAGTCGTGCATCTGTCCTCTAATAGATCATAGGAAAGAACCAATCAAAATGCGAGAATAACTTGGGTTATTATTTGAAATTCGATAGAAACAGAGCCAGCATGAACTGTTGACGTAATGATGGCGCGAGCAAAGAGAATTTACGTTTTGATGATCAAAGTAAAGAAGTTGTCTCCCTTTCTTTCGTCACAGTGTTTTATACAACAGATAGAAAACATGTTCTCCGTGTTTCTATCGAGTTATACACTGGTCAAAGTACGTTTGGGAGAATTCCAAAAAGCTGTGGAAATACTTGTCTACGGCTCGTGTTCCCACAGCATTTTTCGTTCTCACAAACTTCCACTCGTGTTTCTATTGAACAATTAGATTATGAGCTCGAGTTTTTTATCGCGTGACAGTTGACGACGGCACAACCCGAGTCAACTATCACACAAAGAAATAATCTAATTGTCTTAGTATAAATCCCCTAGTCGTTCAAAACTTTATCTAAATCCTCTTGACAGACACCTCGAAACTCAACTACGCTACTCATTATCTATGATTGAATAGATAGTGAGTAGCGTAGCCAATCAGAGAACGGCATTCGTGATAGAACGCTGATAGATTTCAACTAAAAACTCGTTAGAAACACGGTACATGTTTTCTACTTCTTAAGCACATACTTGATCATGAAGCTCCTAAAGTAAATAATGCTCTTCGTCCTCTGTGCCGTTTTCACACTCGTCATGGTCACTATAATTGTGTACGGCGTAATCGTAATCGTCATCGTCGCCATCGTTGTGTACGGCGTAATCCTCATCTTCATCGATGTCATCATTATATTCGGAGTAATCTTTATCATCATCTTCGTCATCATTGTGTTCGGCGTAATCGTCGAGTATAGAAATATCTCGACCGTCATCAGAGTAGTCTTCTCGATCATCGTCAATATCATAGTCCTCCTCATCTTCCTCTCTGTCGTTGTCGTCGTCGTCGTCGTATTCGCCAGGGAACACAGAATCGATCTGGTTTTCGTCATAATCATCTTCGTTGTCATAGTCCTCCTCTTCATCGTCCTCCTCATAATCCCGATCTACGTCGAAGTCATAGTCGTTGTCCAATTCATCATTAGATTCAGTTGACTGAGCGAATGAAGAGCTGCTTACCCTTGCCGGTAAACGCTCGCCATTTTCATCCTATAAAACAAAAACAAAAGAGCGACCAAGATAATAATCATAAGCATTACTGTAAAATAATGACGTAATAATAACAAGAGTATTTTACTGTTTATGCCTACAATTGGTCATGAATACGAAGCTATCCTCAATATAAGAAAAGACAGCTATACTAGTAGTTTCCATTGGAAAGTGAAGTGCTGCGAGTGAAGTTTTGACGGAGCCACGGCAGCCTGGTGGCTTCGCAGCAAATACAGTCAGCGCGTTTTACCACCTTAAACAACTGTAACCAATGCATACGTGCATCCAAATAATGCACGGATTAGAAACAAAGGGTTAATGGCTATCCACATAATAAATGTCACAAATACATATACCAGGTCGTTTAGAAAAAAAGAAAGAGCTCTAATAGGGTAATCTGTGAAAGATATAAACTTAAGAGTCTTCAAAACAAAGATATGTAACTAAGAAGAGAATAATAAAACTTTCAACCGTATCTAAGACAGTACAAGTTCCACGTGTACATTGTGCAGTTCGCAATTTTGAGTTTTTTGTCGGAAAATGTGAAAAAAGTCTGAGGGAACCAGTTAAACTGTCTCGAATGAGGAGGAGGGAAATCAGTTCTATTTATAGGCGTTCAGGATATGATGAAAGTATGAAAGAACAAAGAAGGATACTCATACTCACAAGATAATCGGTGGTAATGGTCAAAGTTTGAATTTTTTTGCAAGCGTTTGATACCAAGTTGACTTCCTCGTCTCCCATCACTACGCTTGTAAGGTCAAGACGCTTTAGCTTTGGGATCTTACGAAGATGCTGGACCAGAACCGGCACTCCTCGCTCGAGTGGATTGGACCCAACAGAAAGCGTCCAAAGATTTTGAAGGAACTTGAATGAGCTCGCAACTGCCGTGGCTCCGTCAAAACCCATCTCTGTGTTATTCATGTTAAGTTCAGTCAGGCAAGGTGTACTCTGAAGATGATCTGCAATTAGAGTGACTGCACTTCCCAGCGGGTTGTGTGATATATCGAGCACTTCTAATTTGGGGAGACTTCTTAACCCGGTAGAAAGGGCCGCTGCTCCCTCTTCGTCCATTTGCGTTTGGCTCAGACCCAGGTTATTCCGCGAGACGGAAAGTACCCTTAAGGCAGGAACATGACACAAAGAACTAGCAAGGTCCGAGAACGCTTGCTCCTCCATGAGAACATTGGTCAACTCCAAAGTTGCAAGCTGATGCAGGTGTTTAAGATTCTTGGCCAAACGGGTAACACCACTGCCCAACGGGTTTTCTGATAAGAATATCTCTTCCAAGTTGCAAGCTTGATGAAAGTCTCTAGTTACAACAGTCAATGACTGCTCATCCAAGCTCACTTTCTGAAGTCTCAAACGTCGGAGACATTCTGTGATGTTCATTCCTCTCACCAAGCGCTCTATCCCGCGAGGTTCAAAAGATTTCTGTGAACTGAGTAAGGTTATCTCCCGCGGACTCTCAACAAGAGGCATTACATTGGAAATAGTATCAATAAGTTTGTCATTCTCTATTTCCTCAATTTCAATCTTCTTTGCCAGTGAGAAGCAATGTTCACGGGTTTGAAAATTGCCTTTCGAAGTGGTTTCTTCACCATGTCGCTGATTATGAGAGCTCTTAGAGGAAAGGTTTGGCGTGAGCAACGTGAGCTCATTCAGTGTGGCGACATCAATTCCAGCAACCTGAGTAAAGTGAAGATATAGTTTATCTTCTTTCCTTTTCAGGAACAAGGAGGCCAATACTTCAAACTTCTGTAGCTTTCTCACAAAGTCCGAGGCCTCCCTTTCTCCCGATGTAGTTTTGACTACCACATTTAGATCTTCCATTATCGAAGCCATGTGGTCACGTTGTTCTTGAGACGGCGGCCGCCGAAAATTGAAGAGGGCGTAGTTTGGCAGAACTTTGGATTTCAGTGCGTGGTCATCGACTAGAAGATGTAGTGTCGTATCTGGTATGACTAAGACTCCACTTGTCGACTTCAACAGCAACGGATAAACCTCGGCCTTTGACTGTACTGGTGTTTCAATAAAGCACTCCAAATTCAACTCAAGCAGCTTCTTTTCATCTTCGGACAAGTCTTCTAAAAACAGGGTTTCAGTGCTGCTCTGTTCGGAATGAATCTGTTTCTTCCTCAATGATTCCAGGTGCTGTAAGACCGCACGTGATCCTTCAAGCGACCATTGAGAGACGAATTTTAAGACCTCCACCATCGCTACAGCTTTTTTCGTGGAATCAACAGCAGGCATGCATGAAAGGCTGTTCTTACTGGAGGGAATTAGCTTGTGAATTACAAACCATGCTGCCAGGAACTCTTGAATGGATTTGTGCAGGAACGCAACGACCTTCTTTGGCTTTGCACTAAAGAGCTTGACGATCTGAATTACTCCAACACGGATCAATCTGCCACTTGAAAATTCATTGGGAAGCTGCTCAAAGTCAAACTCTAGTGAATTTGTTAATAGAGCATTAAACGCCAGCTCTCCAACTTGAATAAGTTCAGCTTTGTAGTCGTGGATACTGTTCACTGTTCCTTCGCCGTCTTTTGCAGCCATGTGATTACACAGCGTTTGAATAAAGTCGCTATAAAGGTACACTCTCGACTTTGGAAGCCCTTCCCGATCCTTCGCCTTCCAGACTAAACACAGCATTAATAAAAGAAGAGGTATTTCTGCAATCTCTTGCAGTTTATGCTTCTTAATGTAACTAAGAAAGACTTCCACCTCTTTCTGGCTGTTTAGAAACTTCATTGAAAACTCTTTGATCTGGGCCGAGTCAAATCCTCTAATCTGAAACTGAACTTTGCCGAAGCGTTTTACTTCATCCCCTTTTATTGGTCGCGTTGTTAAAATAACAACGCACTCCCTCAGTTCATCGCCCTTCCAGATGTCAAAAACTGGAGACGGTGTTCCTGCACTGTACTCGTCAAAGCCATCCAAAACCAGCAACACTTTATCTTTGTGCTGACGAATATAGCTATGGAGGCTATCGGTCAACCTTTGGTCTTCAGCAGAAAACAATTTGGCCTCTTTTAAAATATCATGAAAAGTTTTGCTCCCACAAACATTGCGCAACGGAATCATAAGAAGTAGGTCAAACTTCTTTAGGATTTCTTTTTTTCCTCTTGCCCAATCAATGGAAATCTTCTGTGCAAAGGTAGACTTTCCAATTCCTGGTCTACCGTAGACGAGAATTCGGTCTGGACTAGGCTTGTTTGTTTTCGCTTTGAAAATGTCGCAATAGTCTGCGAGTTTTTCTCGCTTTGTTCCACTAGGCCTCTTGTCATCTCTAAACCAGCACAACTGGGTGTAAATTTCGTCGATGTGAACGGTGTTGTCAGGATCCCAAGGAGTGACTTTAACCTGACTCAAGTTGTTGTACAATGCACACAAACGAACTGAAAAGTCTGTAAAGGATAAACAAGGAAAAACAATAAACATTCGTTTGTTTTATTCTAAATATCGTTGGAGACTGCAGCATAATGGAGTAACTCTAAGGTATCATCATTAAACTGTAACGTATTTAGGAGCGTAAACTGTCAAGCATGTCAGGTTTTGCTCATACATCTTGCGGAGTAAATGGGATGGCTTTAAACGTCCTCTGCAACTTTGAAGGCTAAAAGGATTAGAGCATTGAGCTCCAAATTTAGAGAATTTTCCTAACATTTATCTGGAAAAAAAATTAAGTATGAGTGGCATTTACCGCTTTAACGATAGCTATATTGTAATAAGCATGTTTTCAATAGATAAAAAAAATCCATCTTTTTACCGGCAATAATTTTGCTTGCATTCCGTTATAATTTTTATTTATTTTTGCGCCATTATTGGTGGTTTTCTTACGCTCAAAGCTTGAAGATAGAAAGTGTTTGGGGAAAATGACTAGTTTTTACATGTGACGTCACCTTCCATGTTATAGAAGTGAAAAGAAGTGCTTTTGTGAGTGCTTTTAATTTTCTAAGTTTCATTGCCACAGCGTTAATGAACCAGTACGTATAGGGCGCAGAGGTCGAGGGACTTAAAGACCCTCTTTTCGGGTACAGCAGATCAGAAACCGGCTGCTCGGTCTGAATAGGGTTAATTGAGGACAGCATGTGACTGAAGCCGAAAATTGACTGTTCAAAGTCCCCTTATTTTTTCTGTGACATCGTAGATGTTGATCGTTGAGTTTGACAGCCCACCATATTGGTCTCCTGATGCAAGCGAAACTGGGGAGAGCTAAAAATGCCCGTGGCGCGGTAAAGGGCACTGCGGGCGAAAGAACTAAGGAGACTGTAAGAGCTTCACTCTGTCTCGTGTTCAAGGGGCGCCTCCGCTGATAAAATCAATTAACAATGTCCTCACCTGGAGAAATCAGGGAAATATGATATCAATTACGTGTTGCCGTGCAGTTGTGAATTTCGAGACGTTTTAATTCAAGGTCTTGAAGTGAACATTGCTCACGAAATCGATCCAGTGTATTTAATAAAGTAAGTCGAATGAATGCCCACAAGTTCAGATGCGTGCCGTCTTTGTGGCGCAAAATTTAAAATTACAGACGTGATTTTGGTGGGAAGAACAAGAAAATTTCGACCGAAAATCTATTTAAGATCCCTGAAGAGTTGACAAAATTCGCCTAGCAGATCTTTTGAAAATACACCTTGGTGTTGAACTGGATCCACATGATGGAAAATCTTCCTGTGAAGGAGAAACAGCCTCTATTAGACAAGAAGCTGACAGACGATCAAAATGAAAACATTTTCCAGAAAATTCTTTTGAAATCGATGCCATTTTGGCCTGAGCCTTGAAGTGATGAATGTCTCTTTCTGTCACTCGAGTTGCAACACTCTGTTATGCTCTGATGAACTTTATTGTCTCTTAGACCAAGCAGGGGTTGCCGTTGCTCAGAGCAACTAACGCCGAGAAAGATTGAAACTGTTACAGTCCCAATATTTTCTCCGATCCTTTACCCTCACGCTATTAACCCCACCAGCCCTACCCGCGGGCATATTGTACTCTCCCCAGTTTCGCTCGCATCAAGGGGCCAAGATGGCAGCCCATCGCCGTCACCGTAAAATTTATAGTGCAGTGCAAAATATATGCTGTTGTTGTCGAACTCGACATCTAGGATGTCACGGAAAAATAGGGGACTGTGAACATTCTAAGCCGAAAACCACAACTTAATCTTTCAAGGTTTCAGTTCATTTGGTCTGCAGAAAGTATGTCAAATTCTAACCTGTAACAGCTATGTCTTCAACTGAATGTGTCCCTGGCTCCATCAAAGAATGCAATTTGTTTTGGGTTGCGTCCAATTTTTCCTCGATTTCTGTAAGCTTTTCCATGACACTTTCTTCATTGTCCTTCCATCGTTTAATAATATCTTGATAGTGCTGCTCTTTCTCTGGGTCCATGCACTCAGTCTTTAGATTGTCGATAACGGTCTGAAAACTCGGTCCCCCAAGTCTCAACAACGGCTCTTGGATGCTTACCCATTGGTTATTGAATATGGCATCATCAACAGAAGCTCTGTTGGTATGAGCGTACACTTCGTTCCTGTAGATCCTAATACGAACAATATCAGCGGCTTCTGATACATCTGTCGGAGTTGGAGGATTTTTCCAACCTGTTGCTGGAGGAGACAGACTACAAACGTTTCTAAGGAGGACAACAAGGAGGGTGATATCAAAGTTTCTTGATGAAACTGTAGGAGATACGAGTTTTCCCCACTGTGCTGGGTATAGGACTCTTTTGTTCTGCAAGGATGTCAACGTATCTTTTACTGGAGAAGTTGTTAAAACAGTATGCAGGTCTCCCGGCGGACGTTTACTTTCAAATGTTTCTCTTAATACTTGTGTCCCAACATCCACCAATAAGCGACACAACCGCGCGTAATTAGTTGTCTCCTTGTTGGAGGTAAATGATGACTCCATGTAAAGGCAGTAAACAAAAATACTGCAACAGATATAAATATACAGTTAACACAATTTGAAGGGTACCGTTGTTTTTTGTTGTTGTTTCATTACCCTATTAAATTGGTTATAACTGAAAGAGAACAAACACCAGCTCCAAAGCTACTGTTTTTTGTTTTGTTTTGTTTTGTTTAATCCATTTTAAAATCACTGGTTATCCTTCCAACATGAATGCCTCGAAACGGTACGATTTATTCACGAATCGCACTATCCTTTGCTCTAAATCGCGTCTTTTTGCAGCCATTGGGAATGGACAGTAAAATAAAACAACCAATCAGATTTTAAGGCTTTTTTAAACTAACCAATCACATTGCAAGGAAATGAAAGACCAAAAAAAAAAACATTGTTTGGAAATTTGGCAACTTTTATAGCCAAAACTTCATAACTAAGTCACGCTATGGATTGATTTCGAAATGGCCGGATCTCACAAAGTGGTAATTGAACTTCTGGTCGTGCAATTTTGGTCTGAAATCATACTTCTGATTTCAAATCGAACGCGCGCTCGTTCGGTTTTCACAATAACAGAGTTCGACATGTTCATGACCTTTACGTTCCGCAATGAGCTAGAAATTCTGATTCCCAACACCAGAAACTCCATACTGATATATAAAACGTGCACTGAATCTCGACAGGAACACTGATTGGTCGGCTTACATACTATGTTGAGCGGTCTAACACTGACCTTCATTACCCGTGGGAAAAATGCGAGAACCAAAAAACCGCATATCATTACAAAGTACAAGTAGAGCTGTTTTCGTGTAAGATTCTCAGGCCAAAGAAGCCTTGCTTCATGAAATTCGGATAGATTACACCACTACAACCATAAACGGTATCCGTTAGAATCGGGGGTAGAAGGGGAATATTTGAACTTGTTGTTCTCCAGGGGTGAATATTCCCATTCCTTGATAATATTTCGGAGGATATTCCTTATTTTTGTAGTTTTGAAGTTCTAGGTACAAGTTAAGTTTTACTTGATACCTAAGCCAATGATTATTTATCCTATTTGAACTTGATGTATTTTTTTTTTTTTTGGTGACATGATCCCTCGCACGATCTGGTGCATTTTGGGTGCCCAAGTTAAGGAAATGAACAGGCTTAATAAACACCGGAGGTAGACTCTCGAATGAGCAAGGTCAGCGGTGCAGCGACGCCTGCGAATGATCAGGAATACGAACCAGGTAATTGATTTTGTAATTATTGATTAAGAACATCATTGAGTAGTGTGTATTTTAATTTTATTAAGCTGGCTGAGTATTCCCTATTTTTGCTTTTGCGTGTGCTTTATTGAAATATTCCTTATTCCGTACATTTTTCAGGTAAATATTTAATATTCCTAAGATTTTCAAGTACGATATTCAATATTCATAGGAGCCATAATCAGGGACGAAGACCGTAAGCCCACGCCATTTTTAGTATTGGGGTTGGCTCCATGATATGGGACAATGTTTCTATTTTTAGAACAAATTGCGCCATCGCCTGCGGCATACGCGCGTACATTGCTGCGAGGATTTTCGCGGATGTCGCGCAGGGGAAATGGCGTCCGAAATTCCCGAAATCATCTATGCTTTTGGCCCACAACTCAACGTCTTTATGGCTGTTAGAATTTTGCTTAAGTATTTTCGCCGTAAGTTGCTCCAGTTTGACTGAAGACAGTGCCGAGTTTAGGTATGTCCCGCTTTATATCGCTGACCAAGTTGAGTTCCGCTGATCCTTTTATAAGAACTTCACATTTGTTGTATACTCCAATCTAAATTTCACATATGATTAACAGCTTTTCCAAACAACAGAAAAAAAAAACTAGTTGGATATGTTTGGATGTAGCACCGTTAAGGCCCAATAAGTGACAAAAGGTTTATGTTTGTAGATGCTGCTTAGTTTTGTTTGTGTAAAAATCCAATAAATTGTCTGTTGTCGATGAATAAGAGCGCTCGCTGATTCGTGTTTTACCATGCTAGTAAAAACATGATAAATTGGACGTACATCGAACTCATATAGTATCTCTAGTTTTTGAATATATTTAAGATTGATTAATGTTTGAAAACATGCATATTAATAGCTTAGCTGAAAATGTGTGAATACAGCAGAAATAATCAAAAAGTCACGATGACGCTTTTAATGGTCTTTAGGCCCCGTTTACAAGGGTCCGGAAAAATTTTTGCACGGACGAATTCTGTTCCTGAACCGCCTGTTTACATGGATCCGTGCAAATTCTGCTGCAGTGGTGTTTACACGGATCCGTGCAAAGTTTAGACCAGTCGCGGTATTTGATTCCAGGCTATAACCGCGCTATCTGAGCAAAAAGTTGCACGGTTCGGGTGTTTACACGGGTCCGTACAAATATGGAACTGTGCCGGTCAAAAAGTTGACCTGCTTTTTTCAGGTCCCAAACTTGCACACTTAGCCGTTCAAAAATTCGTCCAGTTCCCCCGGTCCGGTGTAAACGAAAGGTGGAACCGTGCAAGTTTTTGTCCGTGCAAAGATTTGTCCGGCACCGTGTAAACAGGGCCTTAATCAACTCGAATAAAGATTTCGATTAAATCGATTGAGTCAAAACTCGTCTATTTTATTTTCGCAGTGTAAAGTTTCACAATGTGAAAGAGACACACATGATGTTAGTAGCCTTTTTGGCGAACGTTGGTGAAAATTGTTGTAGCATCTCAGCACAAAAGAGAATGAAACAAATCTTTGTCACGATTCGTTGACAATCATTTTAAAAATCTGAAAACACCGACTCGGACTTGAAAGTGCACGCCCTGCACTATGCAAATGAGCTACTCGTACGCATCAGACCTGCCTTTCAAAAAGTTTTGCAAACTAGCCAAACGAGTAAAAACAACAAGAAACTATCAAAAACAGGTTTTGGTTATGATAAAGCATTGTGTGGCAAACCCACAAATTACCTCGATACCGGAGTAAACAGTTTTCTTACAGAACTTTTCTCTACAGAACAAACACAGCGCGTATAACTAGCCGGCGAGCGGATTTTATTCATTCACAGCGCGAAATTAAAGAAATTTTCGACCCTGAAAAACACACCTTTTCCATTAAATCAGAGCATAAACGTACATAGAAGAGCCCTGGTTGTTCTTCTCTGCCTTATTTCCTGCCATCGCTGTGAAAAATCGGCAAGAGAATCTCGCAACTCTCACCATTTCATCACGCAACGTGACAACATCTACACGAGAGCCCAAGACACGTGCGTGCATCAGCGTGGATATATTACGTCAGGATGGCGCAATTTGTTGTAAAAATAGAAAAACTGTCCCATATGATGGGTCCGCGCGGATCCCAAGACTTACGGTCTCCGTCCCTGATTATGGCTCCTGATATTCAATATTCCCCTTCTATCCCGGAGTTAGAATTCATTCCTACATCGATAACAAAAGTATTTCACTTCGCATGATTAACCAAAACCGGAAACCGCACATGAAAGGTCTGTAGTACTGTAGTCTGTAGGTATGACCAAAGGGGAAGGCCAGGAAATAAGACACAACTTAGTCGAGTAAATTGAGATGCAGGATATTGAGTGAATGAACTGACGTTACTAATTCGTTCGCAATTTTTGCTTCGGTTAAATTGTTGAGAAATGTTTTGGCTATATATAGACAAAAGCCTATCGCAAGTCATTACACGCATCAAACATTTTTTAAAAGAAGATAACACCTTCCTCTCACTAGACGAGCTCATTCGTAAAGTGAACATCAACATCCCTTTTACACAATACTATGGCCTCATCGCCGCCATTCCTACAGAATGGAAGGATATATTAAAACAAAACAACTCAGACCTAAACGCCCCTCTTGAAGACCTTCCCTCGACCCGTGTAGCCTACGCTACACTTCTAAACAACTACGTAAGTCCACCGACATCAGAGAACAGAATTCTAAATTACGGTTTCTCTAAAGAAAGCATCCACAAAGTGTACACGTTGCCTTTCCTAATTACCAAAGATTCGAAATTAATTGCATTCCAGTTTAAAATCATTCACCACATTTTACCTACTAAATCCAGCCTTTTTCGAGCTGGCATTACTGAAAGCGACATTTGTTCTCTATGCACCACTGAAAAACAAACAATAAACCACCTACTTTACCGCTGTACTGTATCTGAGGCTTTCTGGGACAGATTCACCAACTGGTGGTACCAGAAATTCAAAGAAGTGGTCAATTTGACTGAATCTGACATCCTATACGGTTGGCATGATAACATCAAAAATAAACAGGCACTTAATGTCACTCTTCTTATTGCAAAATTCCATATCTTCGCGACAAGTTCATGTGATGGCAACTTATGTTTTGAAGGCTTTCTTCTCCGCCTCTACGATAAACTTGATACTTTAAAGCAAAGTTATACTGCCCAGAGAAAGCTGCATATATTCTTGAATATCTTGGGAAATCTACTTTAAATCTCATTCGGTTAATCCTTTTTTTTCTACTCTCGCCTGTTGTAACTCTCTTTTTTATGCCGGCCGTAGTCTTGTTCGTAGCCGTTAATTTTTTTGACATATTAAAACATAAAGATAATTGTTACCATTTTATAAATAGTGTAAAGTTAATAGTGTAGTATCGTTCCGTAAGCATTGTAAGTTGTGTAAACTCTGTAAACTGTAGCAGAAGTGTTTTAAATTATTATGTTGAGTAGTGTTAGCAATTATTGTAATTACGGTAGTGTAAGTGTTAGTGTAATATTGTAATAATATTGCTCTTGTAATTGTACTTTGAGTCACATTAAAAAATTATATATATATATAAATTCAAAGTGACTGGAATTGTGACATGGAATTTCATTGCGAGGCA
>CM042747.1:36867099-36882099 GCA_022496165.2 Catalaphyllia jardinei | reverse complement strand
GTTAGCACTCACTGAGCCGTCTTTTTGGCGGTTTAATTCAGTGGGAAAAGTCCTCAGATGATGAATTATCCAGTAACATATCACCTTCGTGCGATGTTGAGTCGCTACAGTTAGCGGTAGAAGGGGCAGGCTCTTTTAATTCGATCGTTCAGCGCTATCGAGTCGCGTCGTGAAAGAAAGAGACGTGAGGGAGGAAGATGAGGAGGACGAAGATGGTATACGCTTTGCGAACTTAGAATCTCGATTCGAAAACAAGAAACAGTCTTAAATTGGTAAACTATAAATCTGTCATGCCATAAATGTAAGAACATGGTGAAAGCGCTGATTGCTTTTCCGAAATATTTAACCTGATTTAACCACTTGGTCGAGGTCGAGGTTGTGCTGCAAATCTCACACACACACATGCTGCAAACATCACAGACGTCCTAAACTCACGATTCCAGGAATCGATCAAATATAATGAGTTATGTACGCGTATCGAGTGAGACGTGACTGCATTAAGTGCGCGGTGTTGTGTTAAACATTAGGCCGTTGAGAATTTGAGCGCTCTACAAGGCATTGTATGGAATTTAAAACAACGAAGGATAAAACCACGCAATGAAATAAATGTTACTTTTTTCTTAAATGAAATTATGTAAATGAACTCACCTTGCCTGATTTCTGTTGTCCATTTGGCCTATTTCATCGCTTTTTTTTTTGGGGGGGGAGGGGGGGGGGTTCAGGTGTTTGTCGTAGCTTTCTATCCACGAAGTCAAAGTTCGAAAGACCTGGACCGTGAGGCCGTTTTATCGCCGAAATCGAAATCGCTGCTCGATTTTTCCCTCCAGCTCAAAGAAGGATAGTCGATTAGTTCCCTTTTCCGGTCGGCTTGGAAAAATCTTCAAACTTCCGCTCCAGTTCGAACGATTTTTCCTTCACAACTGGAGTTTTCAACTTTTTAACAGGCTAGGTGTGTTTATTTACTTAATTTCATTCAAAAAGTAACATTTTATTTCATTGCGCGATTTTATCCTTCGTTATATTAAATTCCATACAATGCCTTAATAGAGCGCTCAAATTCTCAACGGCCTAATGTGTAACACAACACCACGCACTAAAGGCAGTCACTTCTCACTCGATAGGCGTACATAGATCATCGAATCGTGGGTTTGGGACACCTGTGCAAACATCAAATTTCAACCAAACGCATGTTCTAGTTCTTCAAACAGTATTTCCCTTTTCTGCTTGGAGGGGAGAATATACATAATTACTTTATTAAATCCATTACCATTTCTTATTATTTTATTAAAATTAATCAATTATCAGTTCTGGTTGCGTTGAAGATACTCCGGGAGATATTCTCGTTCACACGCTCGTTCATGATAAATACTCGCCCCCTTGTTGGGTGTCTCGAAAACCCAGACCGAAAAGTAAAACAATTCCGTGTTATACGGCGGATTGCTTCAAGTCGTCTTGTTTACTGTTCGTCGATACAATATGCTATATTTTAACGTGTCTGGTTCGATCTGGTTCTGCAACGTGACTCCCGATTTGTATCGCGAAACTGTCACGCAACAGACATCGCACTAACCGAACGTCTTGGCTCATATGGCTTTTAAGATTACAGTGTACCTTCAGATAGGCAATTTTCTTCAAATTTTGATTTTTCGATCAGTTTAAGTAATGATCCAAATGAATTCTCTAATGTAAAAAATAAATAATTGAAAAAGATCAAATTGCATCTAACACCAATTTTTTTTTCGCTAAAAAAATAAGGCTTTTTTTGTTGAGTAATTTGGCCCAAAAAGTTTCTGAATTGCTTAAATCCTCGAATTTTTATGCCCCGTCAAAGTACGTAAAAATATCGCTATTTTGTTTCGCGACCGAGTTTAACGGGGCATGGGTCGAGGGCCGGATGTGCGTCAAATCCAGAACACGATGATTCTGGGGTTCGCATACTTGTTTTTTTAGGAATAGCTGAGAAAGCAGGTAGGTATTACGCTTCATGTTATACCGATTTATTTAGGGATGATCGTCTTAAAGCGAAGAAACGAAGAAAGCGACGGGTCGATTTCGTGAAAGCAAAACGTGCAAAGCCGTCTAGGAGTTCGAATTCTATGCATTACAAACCAGATGATTTCGTTGGACGCCTGGATTTTTAGGAAGAGGAAACGATTTTGCGGACTCCATGGGTTAAGGAAGACGAATTTGGTAAAAACCGCTTTTGTATCGATTCATGCAGCCGTTGTTGGATCTAATCTCAGAAATAGCAATCAGTCAGCGCAGCCGACAGAGACCGAGGAGAATAGTTAGCTAATTTTTTCTGAGCAAATATTCTCTGCCTTAATTGTTTAAGTTTCCTTCCTTGGTCAATTCTTAATTTAAAGGAGAAATCTGGAAGGGTGATTTTGGCAAAACTATTCAATTCCTTTCTAAGTTATGCTGTGAACAAACACACTGGTTTGGAACCATTCAAGCAAGGAAATACTGACAATTGGTATGTTCAGAGCTATAGACTCTGCTAATCAACTCTATGGTATATAGACCATTACCATAGTTAAATGTGTTGTTGAAGTAAAATAATCTGTGTATAGGTTTGTGGATCAATGGTTCAGTAAGCTGTTGATCTCCAAATGAATTAGACGGAAATGGTCTTTAAAAAAAGCCATATTTTCCACTACTTTACAGTTGTAGAACAGTTTGTGTTGCAGTTTGTCAAAATAAATAAAGTAAATATCACGCACACTTTTGTTAGTCTTCTTCAAATTCATCTAAGGTCAAATCCCGCTTTCATGAATTCCTTTCTAATTTCTACTTAATCACAAGCAGGTAAAGGAATCCTCTTGTTCCCCATCGTACCATACACCAGCCTTGAGAGCTCCAGGCATGAAACACGTTAGAAAGTTATTAAGATTAGAAAGAAAGTTATTAAGATTACTGGAAAAAAAAATTCTCAACTAGGCAGTGTAGAAGTAGGTATCCTAAGTGGAGTTTCATCTCTACTTTATATCCACGAGTTCACCAAAGCCTGTATTCTTTAATTACGTGCGGAATCAGTTGCCCAACGTTTCCTTCGCAGAAAGGAAAGATCGCGTGACGATTATAATTAATGTCTCACTGACATTCACGAAACTCAACATTAGCATATTTTGCAGACGACTCATTACTGAAAGTGTACTGTTACCGAGGAACTTGCATATTAAAAAATATGGCAGCATTCATCAAGCAGTAGTAGACAAAGATTCCAACAAGCTAAAACGCACTCATTTAAAAGTTTCACTAGATTATTGCATGGCTTCAGAGATTACATTGCTCACTCAGAAATCGAAAGCGGAAGTGATTAGATTTGCATAAAGTCTTTAATGATTAGCGATAGTGAAGTCCATTTCATGGCGCAATCATTGTAATTTTTTTTGGCTCCTATGTATAGAAATTGGACGGTATTTTTAAATCCGATTTCGGTAAATCTGGCCTTGGAATAAACACGCTGGAGCGGACGTTAGTTTTTTCATGGTTTTCTTTACTGATTAAGTTATCGGTTGAGCAGATCCTGTATTAATGCCATAGTTAAAGATCTAATGATCTAAATGTACGCGGTCTGTATTTATCAGTTGACAATTTTCATACAATTTGAAATACACAACCAACACTGAACAAACCTGTAAAAGACGTCCCTGTTGAGTGTTCCTGAAAGCGTGGGTTCTCTTGTACCACAAGAGCCGTGTGCAAATCACATGACCTCAACCCGTTTATGTCATGTAAGACACTCAAAATATACAAGAAATGACAGAAGCAACGTTTGAACTAAACCCTTCATGATCATTGATTTTAGGACTCCTAGGCCCCATTTATATGGCCTCAGTTACCAAGCTACAACCCTTCTCGCTACTACCTGAGTCACAAGGGTTGAAAATTTATATTTTATACGCATTTTGCCCCTCCCCACCCCTGTGCAATGTTGAAAAGTTTGCATTTGACTATCCATTTTTTCCCAACATTGAAAGGGGGAATGGGGTTGCTGGCCCTTGTTCAATAGGTATTACGGTTATGAGTTCATCTTTTTGCCATTTTCCAACACAAGTTGTCCACGGCTGTCTTTTAAATGCAAAAGACGCACAGAAATTTACAAATTCGAACCAAACGTGACCTACGCACTATTTATCACTTGGCCAATAAAATGACTGCGAATATCTGGTTATGGCGTAATTCCCTAACGTGATTCGCTGCTTTTATTTTCCCTTAAAATTGAGGTTTTTAGCATTTTTACCTCATGTAACAAGCAACAAAAGGTATCTCAGCTAAAATATGCCAAGAAAGGCCCATTTTTCCTCCAAAAGGTTGTACGTAGGTAAAAAGTACTTTAATTTAGATCTTTGAAAGGGCGTTCCTATGAGCCATTGTCATTCCATACACACCTTTCAGGGCCAGGAGGCACGGTTTACATCGGTTTACGAACGGTTTACAAACGAGTTACACGTGGTTTTGAGGCAATTGTGACGTCATGTAGATATGGTTAGAAAAAAATTGTTTAAGGAATTGGAACCAGGATACAAAACTGTATAAAAAGACCTCTTTTGCTGTAATTATAACTTGTCTGCCACGAATTTCTAACGGTTTACATATGCTTAACCCTGGAATATAAAATAAATCTTCTCTTACCTTTTCTTTATAAAGCAGTTGTAAACCGCTGTAAACCGTGCAATTTATGTTATAATCAGCGAGAATCTGTAATTGTATGTTATTTTGTGTGCCGCCATCAAAATGATCCACAAACCGAGCTGTGACGTCATTTTGACGTCCTTCTCAGTTTGAAAACCGTCACGCAATATTGTAACGCGTCGGTAAAACAATTGAAATTTGTACCTCTCATCGGATTTGGAAAAGAAAACAAAGATAGACATGTGCTCGTTGTGTTCTGGCAAGAAGTGCGATAAAAAATGGCGATTGATTTCAAAAAGCCATCATAACGTGTGTGCCACACCAAAGCTGCTCCATGGAATTGACCGACGTCACTGTGAAATGACCCGTTGATCCCATCATCTCCATTTACATGCAACCCCTAATTCACATTTAGCTTCAGGCTGTTACAGAAGCCAAATATCGCTGTGATTAGTGGCGTTGACAGAGTTACGCGCTCTCAGACAACCTTCGTCAAAATATAGACGGCACACTGATCCCAACGGCAGATATGACCAAAATCAATTAAACGGAGTAAAGGACTAATAAAATATTTTAAACTTGCCCTATATTTCGGTTTGCCTTACAAACCTTTTTCAGGGGCTGAGAGGAAAAAAATATTTGAAAAGAAAACCGTAACAAATAAAATTTAATTGAAAATACGTGACAATGATTGATAGGCTACGAGTAAATAAGTGTCAGATGTGGACATCACTGGTGTGCTTCATCTCTTCTGTTTATGCCAAACGGATGTAATGTTTTGGCTTTGTTTATTATATGAGCCTCCCGTGCCTTTCTTGCTGAGTCACGCTTTCTGCCTATGAGTTCAATCGGGATGAGGTGGACGTCGTTAATAGAACGGCAAGTTTGGTTAAAGTGTAGCAATACTGGTGTAGTTGTGCTGAGGTGTTGGTGATTCAGGATAGAACGTCAGTGTTCCCCAAAGAGTTAACTGAGTTGACGATTGGCCTCTCAGATGTACTGAAGGTGGCACTTTTTACATTCTGTGAGGTATATGAGATTTTTTGAGTGAAAGGATATGGACACGGTGATTTTTGTAGCTTCGTTAGTTGTAAAAATAGTATAGTTTGTTTGACCCTCTCGTAGAAAAGAACAAGTGAGGCAGCGTGGGTGGTTGCATTTTTAAAAATTTCGGCGGGTTGTTGGCGGGAGGAATTTTCGTGCGACAGTGTCGAATGGACTAGCAGATCACGTAGGCTTGCGTTACGTCTGTAAGCTATAACCGGTGGGTTAGGGAAGGGTTTTTTGCTGTTGGCAGTGGCTTGAAGGAGAGTGGCATACTTGTTGACAACAGATGATATTTTAGGAAGCACAGGGTTGAAGGATGTGACAAAGGGTGTTCGGTCAGTCTTGGCGGATTTCTGTTCTTGCGGTTGAAGGGTTGCGTGACGTGGAATTGAGCGAACGCGATTCGCATTTAAAGTTTTATTTGTAACGGTTTCTTTTTTTTAAGTATTTAGTTTTCCACTCAGTTTGTATTGCAAACCGAAATATAGGAAAATTTTGTTTAAAATAATTTAGTCCTTCACTCCGTTTTATTTCATTTTGGTCATATCTGCCGTTGGGATCAGTGTGCTTTCTACATTTTGTATTCTGAAATTTCTACTGATCCAGGTGTATTAAAGATCCGGCACTCTCATCGGTTTGTTGCTATGGTTATACAGTTTTTAATTCCAACCTTGGTCACAAGGGTTGGAAAATTCATTTTATACGCATTTTGCCCCTCCCCGCCCCTGTGCAATGTTGACAAAACACTTTGATCTAACGCAAGTTTGCATTTGACTATTCATTTTTTCCAACATTGAAAGGGGGAATGGGGGTGCTGGCACTTATTCAATACGTATTACGGTTATGAGTTCATGTTTTTCCATATTCCAGCACAATTTGTCCACGGTTGTAGGGTGCCCAGAAGTCAAGCTCGGGAGCCCGAACAATAATTGATTAATAAATGATAATTATCTAATAAGAATATTAATGAATATATGAGAACCGATTAAACCTCAAATAAAATGTCTGGCATTGTTTCAAAGGCACTTATCTTATTTACAGATGCCAAAGATAAAAAGTTCACTTTAGAAATCATTCAAATTAGAACTTTCAAGCGTGTTACATTTATGTGAAGAAAACTCACTTTACAATAGATAGGAAAAGTAAACGTTCAGTCAGAATCATATGCAGTAATGAACGTTCGGCGTTTACAAGAACTGGACTGTCGACGTTTTGAAATCTCAGCAGCTCGCTTCGAGCGGCGAATGATGAAAGACACTTGACAGTTGTTGAACGTGTTCATCATGGTCTGTTCCTGGGACCTCATCATGGTTGGATTCACGGAGAAATTCTGAGCTTGAAAACCTGGAAGTGATGGCGGGAATTGTTTTTCTTTCGTCGCTGTCATCGATGGGCCGGCCAATGTGTGTGGTACTGGTACGTTCGTGTTTACCGGAGACTAAAGCCACAGTTGTTGTTATGTCGGAAACTGCCATTCGCTTTTTCTCAGCACCGGGGTTTTTATAATTTCGTTTGGATATTGCACTGGAGAGTCGTCGTTGTTCTTCCTCGTCGGCTTCCTCGTAATCGTAAAGGGATTGTCCGCTGTGGTGGCTTGTGACCTTCACAATATCTGAGCGTTCAACGTTTGCTTTCTTTAGCTTGCTCACTGTTGTCTTTCTAGCACTGTGATTCGTGGACTTTTTGTGACTTTCTTCGAGGCTAGTACCCGTCACAGTTGTTTTCATCATGTTGCTAATGGTGCTAATGGGCAGATGTTGTCATTCAATCTTCGGTTTCTTTTAATGCTGAGGTAGAAAGGACCTGACCATCGCATGTTAAGTGGTCTTCGCTCGACAAATTGCTTGAAGAGAGCAACCGGACACCTTTCTACATTCGTACCTGAAAATCTCTGTTCTTGCTCTGCAGTCCGCCCTGTCTGGTCTTCGTTGGACCTTCGGTAAATTGCATGAGCTCCATACCTTCGTCAGTTTTTGCAGAGTTGAAAATCATTTTCATTGCGTGGTGCTCTTGACGGCCGCGGAGACCAAAGAGCTGCCGCAAAAGCCACCACATTGAAGAAATAAGAGCTTCTGGATTTTTGGAACCAAATGTTTCTCCTTCCCACAGCACCTCTTCTTCTTCCTCAGTTAAACTTCTGGCTTTATTTGGGCGTTTGCCCATACCGGATTGGCGATGCTGCCGCGCTTTCCCTTCTAAAACTTGCTTGAAAGAGTGGAACTCCCTGTCTCTTATGATGAAAAACGTGTATCCTTTTTTATTTAAATGTCTATTAAGTGCAGCTATCATCACTCTTAAGCTGTCTGACTCGTAGTCGTCACCGTTTTTGTTTTTTACTTCAGCGTAGAATGTTTCAAGTAGCTTGTTTAGTTTCTCTAGCTCGTTTTCCTCGATTTTGTTGACAATATTTTTCTGTTTGCACCACATCTCCCATACATTCAGCCAGAAAGACGTACTCTTTACTGTATTTGGGGTTTTGGAAATTTTTTTTTAGCTCTTCAATCGTTGTTTCGCTCGCAAAACCAAATCGTTTTTTTTGCTGAAAACCCCGGCCATTTTCCTTCGCCTCTTATCTCAACATTTCCGCCAATATGCTGCTATAGAAACAGCTGTAATCTGATTGGTTCTTGTTGGTTTCTCTTGTGCTTTTAGCCAATCGGAAAGCATTTGTTATTTGTATTCGTGTTACAAGTTTGCATTCGTGTTACAGAACAGCTGCAATCCTTTCTCAGCCAATCAGAATTGAGTAATTTTTTCGTGTATATTATTAAGGTCCTAATTGCATCAGAACTTAATTACTCGCTAGTAAATGGTTTATAGTGTGTTGAACTGGTAACAAAGCATGAACCCTTCGTCTTTTAATACATGACTAAGTATGCGCTGGTCATCTCTGCTGGCTGGATGACGATCTAACAACAAGTACGCAAAGGGTCCCTCATTGGTTTGCGAAACGTCTCCATGACTTCTTTTATCTGGGTGGGAATGTAATGTGCATTTCGCGAAATGGTCTTGGCAAATTTTCCTGTAGTAAACAGATCCTGACACAAGTAAATCAATGTAATGTTTTGACGGTGTTGATGTTTCGAAAACAAGTCAAATACGTGCATTTTTATCGTTACCGCCTTCTCCATTAAATCATCCATAACTAAAATGCCTCCTTCAAGAAGCCATTTGGGTAATAGATTGCTGTCTGGAATGCCTTCGTGAAATTGGACACCGCCCTAATGTTTTAAATCCATGTTGCCACGATCCATAACAGTAATGAATACAGCAGGGAGGGGTCGCAGAGAGATCGGGGTTCTCTAGTAAGAGTAGAGTAGTAAACACAGTTTTTCCCGAAGGACCTGCTATTATTAAACTAGTAGGGGTTTTAAACTTGAACGCTTTACGTCTTTCCATGACACAGTTTTAAACTAACCACATGTTTTATTTCCACTTTCCTTAATATAAATGTACCAAATCGTAAATGAACTGAGGGCGTGACTTCCTGCTGGCACGAACACTCCCTGCTGGCACGAACTGAGGGCGTGACTTCCTGCTGGCACGGGTTCTCGCAAATCTAGCTTTCTTCCGCTGCTTTCCTATTCAAATTCTTTTTCGCTGCAATGAGACCTCCTTTCCAATTAACGTATTTGCCTTTGACGCCCTCTTTTAAACCTTTCATACCCGTTAATGTCACCTCTTTCATTATAGCGGGACCTACATCGTGAATGGTTTTCCATACTTTGCCTGCTAATCCGTAACCATCCTGCTTTGTACCAATTTCCGGATGAAATCGTACTAATCCTCCTCCGATCATACTTTCTTCAAATAAAATGTCACTGTAGTCACGCCGTCTCTAAACTCTGTTAAAGCACCACTTGCCTCGGCGACTTGTACTTATGCCGAGTAACTCTTAAGCAGTGGTATATATTGCATTAGTATAAATTTACCTTAGTCTATTGTGAATCCGTGAATTTGATTGGCTAAATTACCGTAAGGGTGACCTTTTGTAAATCCTGCTCGTAGAATGTGCCTACCAGAGGTATTCCATCCCATTCTTCTATTTTGTAAGTTGGAATAGTTCCTTTGTTGACTTGTCTCACGACAAATACTTCTTCTATCCAGCCCAGTAAATAACCTTTCTTCAAGGAAGGAAAATTATTTTTGTTGAGTCTCACACATTCGCCGCCGGCCTTTTAACGATCCTATCTTTCGTTTCATTGCTTTCCCGTATAAATTCTCCCTTACTTGTTCATTATTGGCTGAGGTCACCTGGCCGGGCGCCCATGTTAATACGTCGATGATAAGAACGATTGCAACTTTTCACCAGGGATTGTAAGACCGGTACACACTGAAGAGTGTTTTTGACTGTAAAATACCGACAGAAACGTTGTTTTAACGTGCGGTTAAAAGTTCCACGACTCTGGCTTTCGTATCACCACTCGTGACAAAATGATAAATACCATAACAAGTTAATAAAGTCTGAAATGTTTTATTGTAAAATTCTTTTCCATCATCTCTCTATGATTGATTGGATGTTCTTCCTTACTTTAAAATCTTCTCAAAATCGTCGGCACTGCTTGATCCGTCGTGTTTTTAATCGGCTCTACCCACGCATGTTTTGAAAATACATCTACCACTGTCAGTAAATATTTGAAGCCTCTGTCGAATTTAGAAATGTTCATAACCTCAATTAAATCCGCTGTCCATTGCTCATCAATATTAAACACTTTCACAGGGAGTGTAGAAAACTTGCGTCAACGTGTAACGTGTAGCCTAAATCTTTATATATATATATATTTTTTTTTTGAATGCTTGATTGAAATACCATTCTTTGGCAAACCGCTGAATGCCGCCATAACTCCCGGGGTTCTCAGGATTATGATACTGTTCCAATGGGACTTTTTTTTCTTTCCTTTCATAACATCCATACCCAATCTTTCCAGAGATCACTTCTAAACAAGTAGGTATACACAGCTTTCGCAAATGCTCGGATTGGTCTTTTAACCACAATATATAGACCACAAATCGAAATACATTTTTGTTCACCTTTGTTTGATCAAATACTTCTACATGATCAGAGGCATTGTCCTTGGGAATCTCTATTCCTAACCCGTGTCTCTGATAGAATGAAACAACTTTCATTGTAACTTGACTTTTATTTGCTCACACTAATTACGTCATGGATAACATTAAAAAACAAGGGAACTACTTGAGGCATTCCAAAAGCAGTCATGAAAAACCTATTTTTCCTCAGATCTTTCTGATGTTTAAGGCCGAGCATGCTTGTTCTAAGTTTAGACACAGTTTTTCGTAGTCCCCTCAAGCGCTAGTCACTTAAGACGAGTGGTCAATAACGTATGCTTCCCTCAGCCGCTTGGCTAGCTTCTCACCGGTTGTCTCAAGTGAAGAAAATTTTGGCCCTAGGGATCTCCACGCAGCTAAGTCACCTCGTTAATCTTGATGGTGTAGTGGCTTAGCGCGCCCGACTAGTAATATTTTTCTTTTAACAAAAGAGGTACTTGAGCGTGTCTTAGTAGTGTTTTTTTCCGTCATTTAAAACACTCTTGTGCTCGCTTCGTGAAAATGAACTTTAAAAATCATGTCAGGCTTGCAACATTACCATGCGTACTATCTAATAATGGAAAAGAATCAACAAAGTACGAAGGGAAACTTACGAAATACGGTAAAATGTACCAAAATTTTTTCAGTGGATCAATTTGTTCAATCAAAGGGAGTTACTCATGCGTAAGTATGTTACCTCGGAGGTCCGCACCATGGCGTTAAAAAAGAATGCGCACGCTCTTTACACCTCACTCACACTCGCTTCATCGGTGACTTCACTTTTAACCAGTGCTTGCGCTTTAAAAAATTGAGAAAACGATAGTTTTCAAACGTCTCCAAGAAGGAAATCTGGTACGTATTGCATTTCGTTTGTAAATCCATACAGTTTTATCGAAGCATCAATTGTTAAAACCGTCTACTTGCCGAAGCAGCGTTCAATTTATATGCTTTTTTCTTTGACTCGTAGATCGACGCCGGACCACGTGAAACTGATGTCTCTGAAGAAAGCGTGGACATTGTTCAAGCGAGTTCTTGGAATTATTTGCCAGAAGAAGTTCAAGAACTTATATGTATGATTGATAGGAAAGAGTACGCTCACGATCGTCAGGAATTAAACCTAGAAGTAAAACTTTATACGCACTTATACAATAGTTGGAACGAGACGTTGAATCGCGGACCAATTAAGAGTCAAACGAACAAATCTTTGCTTTGTAACAAGATACGTACTCATTTTTACTCTTATTATCAAGCCGTGATTGGTAGAACAAAGAAGTTTTATTCAGGTAGAAAGCTTGCGAAAGCTGGCAAAAATCTCGAGCGAGCGAAGAAAATTACGCAATCGCACGGTGTCAATTTCTTTTGCAACACATGAATTGATTTTCTGTGATGCGCACTAGAAAGGACAAACAACTTCTCGGTAGTTTTTACTTTTAGAGTTATTGGGACTCGCTACCAGAAGCGATCAAGCAATACATACTCGCATTAAAGCATGGTCAATAATTATCATCGCTTGAAACAAGCTTTAAATCGTGAAATTCAACACATTGGTCTGGTCATGAATGGAATTCAATATAGACGGAGTTTTCCTCATGTCAAAAACGAAACATTGAAATTTGGTTTCTTCCAAAGGATAAACAATATGACATACCGCGAACCAGAATATATTTGTCCTTTCTATTTCAAGCGTGGACCTTATTGGTATTATAATGAAGACTTTTCTATGGTGTATAGTAATCATTATTCAAACTTAAAAACTTATAACACCACTCTCGGTAAAAGTTTTGAAGCAGCTGTAGTAAAAATGATCTCGATAGGGAATCTTTTTTTACGTAATCCTTTTTCAATTTTTACACAGTTATGGAATTCTGATGCTATCCTTATGCAATACAAGCAAAAACGATTGGTGTGCAAATTGACAGAAAAACGTGATTTAACTCGCATATTACCCTTCGCTGAATATTTTGTTCCTCCTTTGTGGCCTTATGGACGCGTGATTAAGAAGTCGTCAGGATTCCACGGAGAGTATCATTTATTATTAGTGTACTTAGGACAAACTTTAGCCGAAGCTGAACAAACCATGAAGATATTACGAGGCAAATCGATATCTATGTATGTTGAGAGCTTTAATAAATTAAGTTGACATGATAATACAAAGTGTTTGAAAGGCTTGTTGATTTCCTTGTTCCCACCCTTTAATAAAGGCTGCTGTACATTTTCCCACGTTTGCCATTTGCGAAAAGGTTTATCGTCCAAGGCTAACATAAGATTTATTGTTGTTCGCTTCCATGAAGCGCTATTATTCGTTTCATCATTAGCTTTGTCAAATTTAACAAGCGTACGCTTGCTCTCTTTCTTAAAAAATGACAATGCGTTTCTGAGAAATCAAACAAAAGAATTTTGAAATAGTTTTAAAAGAAAACTGCATGTTTGTGTAATATTTTCAATGAAGCGTTAACTTTCTCAAACTTAGCAAACGTACGCTTACTCTGATGTAACGTGTATATGAAATAATTCAATGATAATGCATTTCTGAGAAATCAAACAAAAGAATAGATAAGAAAATTTGCATGTTGATAATAAACTTTCATTCACTCGATTAGTTACGAATGCTTCCGATTAGTAAAGATACTGTAAATAACGGATAAATGTATTTTTTTGCAGTTAACTTTATTTAAAACCAGTGGTGTTTCATTGTAACATTCTAGTCTTCCCCACTTGACTTTCATGCTTTCGATCCTTTGGTAAATGCTTTACAAAAGTTTTCTAAGTTCGTCATCTACATCAGTGTTGTGTCTTCTAAGGCCAACATTCTTGCCGATATATATCTTCGATACTTGTTCTCTCCGCACCCAGAAGTATGATTTCAGTTTGAATAATAGTGTCGACAGCAGACTTAACGAGCGAACTCAACAAAATCTCTTCTGGTTCATCTTCTACCATCATTGGGGCGTTTCTTTTTTTTCTTTTTCTATATTATCTTCCCAACGATGTTGGTTTCTTCTTGTTAATCTGGAACGTCCTGTTATATAATATGCCTACATGTTTCTGATTAGCTAAGAAAACGTAACAAGTTCTCATCAGCTTAGCACTGATTGGTTAATAAAACTAGATAGGGTCGCTCATTCTTGTTTCTGATTGGCTAAATGTGTAAACTGAGAGCTGTTTGGTTTGTTTATGTTATAAAACAACGCTGAATTTACCTCATTGATCATTATCGAGCAGGATGGACGAAAAGAGCTTAATAGAAGCCGTGGGTGAGTTTGAGGACAATCTCGCTTTGGCGGAAACAGCTGACACCCTAAAACGTCAGCTAGCTTTCCAGAAACAGATGGGTGCAAATGTAACCGCTCAGGAACTTGGCCGCTTTGACTTTACACTCGACCCGTATGTGGACCGCGTTAGTGAAAGCATGGGTGTTTGAGAGCGTCATTTTACTGCCAATTTACGTCAGCAAGGACAATTTATTGAAGACCAATGATTAAGTCAAGCCTTGAGCGGTGCCATTTACCGCACGTTGCAAAATTAAACTTTCGTGAACACATTCCTGGCAGAGATTAGCTCTATTTTAATTTGGCTGGTAGCCGACTGAATCGTGCCTAAGGTTACCGACGGTTAACCACCGAGGAATGGATGATTTGTAACGATCGTGTGGATCACGATATTCTACAGCAAATGGCTCGTGTACTCAATTCTAATGAGAATTTTGAAATGAATGATTCGTTTCAACTGTCGTTTACACAAGTACACGCCCCACCCCGCGGTAGCGGGAAGAGAAAAATGAAAGCAGGACAGACTCACCCGGACACCTTCAAACGATTGAAAGAAAGCGTGATTACCATCAAAAACAAAGACGACTTATGCTGCGCCAGAGTCATCAAGATTTTTTTCAAGACACTTGCTTGGAGCAGCGTTCGTCAAAGTCCTACAAGGGAAATGCCGAGATTGTGAGCGTCTGCACCGAGCGTCCCAAGTGTGTACAGTGTAACAAATTACTAGCTGGCTTCAAGGAATAGCATCACATCTTTAGGGCTATGTGGATTGTATTTCATGTAGAGAGTGGGTGGACGCTGCTACAAACAAATGTGTCATTCAAGTGGCTAAATCCCCCCAAGAACAGAAAAAAGAAAAGCAAAAGAAAAATAATAAGAAGAGAAAGCGTGGGGCGGCTGCTTGTTTAGTAACGCTGGAAGCTAATGGCATGGACATGGAGGGCGACGAATAGAAACCCCCGCTACACGTGTTTGTTTCAAATTGAAGCCATGCAAGACA